>PVKN010021378.1:0-15557 GCA_004027915.1 Capromys pilorides
AAAAAAAAAAAGAATTTTAGCTGGCGGTGGTGGCATATATCCCTAGTCCCAGTAGACTTGGGAAACTGAGGCAAGAGGATCACGTATAATTTGAAGCCAGCATATGATATGTAGCAGAGACTGGGCATGGTGGCGTGCTTGTAATCCAAGGTCTTGGGAGGCTGTAAACAGGCAGATCACTACGAGTCTGACCTAGTAGTGAGACCCTGAACACCTTGTAGACCCTTCCATAAAAAATACAGAAAAAAAAAAAAGAAAAAATATATGATATATAGCAAGATGCTGTCTAGAAAAAAATCACTGCAGCGCCCTGCCCAGGCTGTCAGCCTCTGAGCAGCGTGAATCAACGTGACCGGGCTGCTGACCCAGTAAGTACTTGCTGGGCAGGGTGCTGGTGACGCAGGGTGTCCTTCTGTATGGGGCCTGCTTGTCCGTTTGTGTCCGGGGTAAGCCCAACCTCTGCACAAGCAGCCTGCCCTACAGTCCCGCTCTACCCAGGGGCTGGTCACCTGCTGGACAGACCCCAGCCCTGTCTAAGGCGAGGGGGGTGGGGCGGTTGATGCAGGGCCGGGGCTGCTTGGAGGTTAGCCGTGCCAGAGAGACCAGCAGTGGGTAGCAGAGGGCAGGGAGGGACAGGATCAGCCTCTCCTCCCTTGCCTGCGCGGGACCTTGGGATAAGGCCGTGGAGGTCCTGCTTGGGATGCATGAAGAGCGCACCATCCGGAGTGTCTGAGGCTTTTTCTGTGGGCCTCCCATTCCCTCCGGGCTGCTTTACAGCGCTAGGCGACCCTCTCCAGGTGGGTGGAGCCCACAGCCCCGCCCACACCGGCTCAGCCCACCCCCAACCTCCACCGGGTGAGCGAGCCGGGAGGCTTCCGGCCGTCTTTCCCACAAGCCACAGGGGAGAGAGGTCACTGCCACCCCACCCAGAGCCCTTATCAGTGCCGGCCTGATTCCCTCCCTCCCCCACCCGGCTCTCACCCTCCGTGCTCTCATACCCTCACCAGCCCGAGGGACTCACGGCCCCGCCCAGGTACCCCTCCAGGGGGGCACCTCAGCTCCAGGGGGGGCGTCAATCCGGGGTTTCTGCCCTGAGCAGCCCTTAGAGCAGGACAGAGGTGGGAGAAGCCCAGAGAAGAGCTGTGACAGACCCACCCACCTGAGAATCCCATTCATTCTTTATTGTCTGTGTCTGGGGTTTCCAGGCCAGAACTTCAGACCTAGGGCACTAGGGTGCCGCCTCTGGGGAGGTTCACAGGATCCAGGTTTGGGCCTCACAAACCACATACTGGATGTCCCTAGCCCAGGAGCCCTACCTCCTCCTTCCACCAGAACGGTGCTTCCAGCCATGCTGCTCTGGGCAGGGCCAGCCGTCTCTTTCATCGGCCTGAGTTGCAGCCTCCCACCGCCTCTCCCTGCCGTGCTGCCCCCCTCCAGTGCCAAGACCCACCAGCCTCCCACAGCCACCCAGTGTAGCTGTTTCTGCTTCCTGGCCTGTAACCCTGGCCCGGGAGGCCTGACGCCCTGTCATCCGCCTGGCTTCCCCCAAGGGCAGTGGGTGCTCAGGCTTGGAACCAGCCCTCCAGGTCCTCATAGACCTGGCCTCGGGGCAGGAAGGGGTAGCGGGCGCAGATGGTGCAAAAGCGCTCCCTCCAGTCAGTGAGCAGCCGCACACGCAGCTGCTCACGCCAGGCAAAGAAGCCTCGGTACCGGCTCTCGTTCATGTTGGTGAGGAAAGCCGCAAGCTCCTGGATGGAGCTGAAGTCATCCACATGCACAAAGGCATCAGGGGGCACAAAGGCCTCGTAGGTGGCCCGTGGGGGCCCCAGCACCACGGGCACAGTGCCAGCCCACAGTGCGTTGCGCCAGAACTTCTCCGTGATGTAGTCTCGGTGCTGAGAGTTCTCAAAGGACAGGTAGAAGTGGTACCGGGCCACAGTGGGCACCAGACAGTCCGAACACAGCGGCCGCCCGCTGGCACGCCCAAACACATCCACCTGCAGGTGTCGTGCCAGCTGTCGATACACCTGGGCACGCTGCTGCCGCTCCTGGAAATTGCTCACCACCCAGGCAGCCAAACGGTTCTTGGGTGGCAATGGGGGTGCCGGGCCTGAGCGGGGCTCCAGGCGGCCGTAGGGCACAAAAATGTCTGAGTCATTCCGGTAGCTCAGCACCCAGTTGAAGATGCCCTGGAGGCGATGGAGCCCATGCGTGTGGCTGGGAGATTCCATGGAGGCCCAGACCCAGGGCTGCCCACGGGGCCGCTGTGCCAGAGGCAGGCGGGCCCGCCGGGTCTGCAGCTCGCGGTGGTGGAAGACCACCACATGGGCACTGGGCAGCAGGCTTCGGTTAGTGCTCAGGAGACAGTGGGCCACGCCATAATGGGTGCAAGTGTCACCGGGCAGCTCTGGGGGCTGGTCTGTGAAGGGCCAGTGCCAGATGAGAATGGTGAGGGTGCCCGGGGGTGCCGGCACACGTCCTGGGGCTGTTCCTAGAAGCCTCAGGAGCCAGAAGCCAGAGAGCATGGCTCCCACTGCCAGGCCCCCCAAGGCTCGAAGCCTCCTGGTAGGGCCTCCCCCTGTAGCAGGACAGGAAGACAAGCTGTCACCCCAAGCTTGGGGACATGCATAGGTCCCCACGCTTTACCGCCCCCATCCTCTGGACGGCGGGCACTCACCAGTATTAGTCATCCAGAGCCTCCTGGAATCAGTCACCCAAAAATCCGAGGTTCTCAAATCACAGCAGCCACCCTGACAGTGGCCCCTGAAATCACAGCTCCGCCCAGATTCAGCATGTGCCTGGAAGCCTTCTTCTTATATCTGCCCAAGGTGAGGGCACCCAGGGCACTGCAGCATTGCCCCGCCCCGGCCCCTCGCCTCTGGCGCCAACCACTGTCCCCACCTCCACCCCCAGCTGCCAGGAGTTGGGTTGGCGTTGGTGACAGGAAGAGCTTCAAGCCAGGCCCCCTGCTCACCCCTGCCAGGTTCCACAAAGACCCAGAGACTACCAGCTGTGTGCAAGGAGGAGGAGGAAGGGGTCTGCTTTCCCCAGGCGGGGTGCCCATGTGAGCACCCCAGTGGTGGGCCTTCCTCAGATGGTCACTGCACCGCAGGTGCCACCTGCATGGCCTGGATGCCAAGTGAGAGCAGGTACACTTCCCTGAGAGGCAGCGGCCCCTCCCTGTGGCATCGCCCACTTCCCTGCTTTCACTCTGTGCTGGTCGTGGTCTCCAGGCCCCCAGGTGCCCCAGATGTGTGTGCTCAGCGATTTCAGGAGGCTGAGGTTTCTACCAGGGCACCCCACCCCCCCTGTCACCTTGAGGCGCTGCCCTGGGCCCTGAATCCAGATTCAGGGGGCAGGGGCACCACAGAATCCTCTAGAGCTCAGCGTGCGATGGGGTTGGGGGCAGACCCGGATCGGCCCAGAGCAGCAAGAGGGCTGGGCTCGGGTAGGGGGGGTTGGGAAGGCTCTGCTCACTCACTTCCTTTTTGTAGCCCTCGGGGAGGGGGCTTTCCAGGCTGGAAAGGGAAGGAGTCGTCTTGTCCCTGGCGTGGATGATCAAGGGCTGGCGTCTGGGGCAGGAACAGGAAGGGTGCATGCAGCCTGAAGTCCCTTCTCCAGCCAGCATGGTGGCAGGGCTGACCAGAGGTCAAGTTCCTTCCCCTTTTACTTGGCCCCTCCAAGTGAGAGACAAAGCCATCCCGGTAAGTCCAGTCTGGAGTGGCCCTCCAGGTCACCCCAAGCTCCTAGCTGAGGTGTTGCCTGCAGTCTCCTCAGACCACTTGCTGTGCAGCCTGGGACCCTGTGTTCCCCCAAATACACATGCTAGGCCATCACATGCAGCGCTGAAGCCTCTAAACCAGAGGTCCCAGAAGGGGCAGCAGCAAACACAATCAGCTAAGTCTGCAGTCCTGGCTCCATCTCCAGGCTCCCGTACTCCACCGAGCCCCATTCTGTGTCATCCAGGGGCCTCTGGAGGCCTCTGGGAGCTGCTGATCTCTCTCAACTATGGCCCCACAGGAAGGCAAGAGTGCGGTTGGGATAGGAACCAGGCAGCTGGTGGCAGAGTATGGTAGGTCACGAGTGACTCCCAGGGCAGTGGCAGTTGCAGCCCCCCGGACCCTGCGGCTTGCCTGGCTTCCAGGCTGCGGTAGGAAACTTGTGCAATGGCAAGGAGGGCGGGTGGCCGCAGAACGGTCTGATGCCAGCCTGCCAGCCCAAGGGGCTCTGCTCTCAGGGGCTGGAAACTGCCCTACTGGTCACCATGCATCTGGGGAGATGCCTATGGGGTGCTTGTGCCTGCGGCCCCTCCCCTGGCATCTGGTCTCACAGTGGCCCCCAGGGGAGACACACCCTGGCTACACCACACCTCCTCTCCCTGCATGTCTCCCCCACCTGCCAGCCCAGGGCCACCAGTTTCTGGTTACCAGAGCTGCTGTCCTTCCTGTTTGTGCCACCAGGCTGGTGAGGGCCCTGCCTCAGCCTCACCCACACCCTCAGCCAGCTCCCTTCCTGGGTGGATTCAAAGGAGCCTCCCCTCCATCAGGGTGCCACTGAACCGCTGCCCAGCTTACAGTGGGTGCTCATGCGTGGGAACCTAGTAGCCTTGAATGGGTCAGAAAAAGGAAGCGAGGGAGTGTGAGTCAGAGAAAGCTGGGGGGCCTCAGCCTGGCACCTCCCTGCCAGGGCTCTTGACTGCCCGGGCTCTCAAGGACACCAGTGGGCGCCTGGCCCCTGCTTAGCAGTCCAGGGTCTGCCCAACCAGGGTCTCCTGGCCACTGCAGGCTTCCAGAGGGGGGCACACCCAGTTGAGACAGAAGGCAGGCTGTGGGTTGCAGGCTGCTACCGATGGCCCACAGCAGCACCTGGGCCAGCAGGAGGAAGGGTCCCCACCCCAGCCAGTATCTGGGAGCCAGTCAAGCCTGTGTTGAGACCTGCCCCGCCACAGGCTCCCCCTGGCGGCTGTGCCCCAAAGCAACTTGCTCCTGCTTCTGCTAAGCAGGGAGCCAGGGGCCTTTATTTCTTCAGGAAAGGATGGGGCGGAGCCCAACTTGGGGAAGGTGGGTGTGCAGAGAGATGGGGCCTTGTAGGCTGCCAAGAGTCAGCCCTCTGGGCTGCCAGGGTGTGGTGCAAGGGCCCTGTGCTGCAGGGCTGAGCCAGGCCTGGTCTCTTCCCAGCAAGCCTGGAGTTGGGGGGCTCACACACCTGGATGACTGCAGTGCTCAGGCCATCTTCAGGATCTGGGGGGTGGGTGGGGGTGGGTCTCCAGAGACCCACGCATGAGGCACTCCCTGCTTTACATGTCCTTTTCTGTTCCGCACCAAGACCCACTCCCCATGCCACATGCCTGGCAGGTGGCAGCTGGGGCCGTGGCATTGCAGCTGCCCACTGGGCTGGTGGGTGCAGGTCTTGGTACACACAAGTGGGAGGACATCACCTCCCAGACTCCGGCACTGGGGTTCCACAGCAGCCCACATTCCAGGCCACGGTCTTTCCCTACGGTTGTGCTGGGCTACAGGTTATCACTCCTGGCCTCTACTCTGGGAAGCACCAGGAGGGTTCTGTTGGGCACCGAGTGCAGTTGTGTCACACTGGGCTTGCTCCGATGAGGAACAGGTGCAGAAGGCTCAGGCTGAGGTCAGGGGATTCAGGGCCCCAGGAGGGCACTGGGCTGAGGTGGGATTGGCCTCTTGCTGCTGCTGGGAAGAATGACTTTCAGGTGTACAGGAACACGGGGACAAGAACAAGGCAGCTTGGGCATCCCCAGGTGCAGGAGGAAGGGAAGACGTACACGTGGCCTATCAAGATCCTCACCAGGACCAGGGCTCTAGGCACAGTGGAGCAGCCATCTGCATGTGGACCCGGCAGCGAGGGCAGCTGCTAGTTTCAGCGTGCAAGGAATCTGGGTCTGACAGGCTGAGCTGCATGGATCTGTCAGTAAGTGGGAGGGGGCGGGGGTGTCAGCACCCTTCTCTGGCCATGAGACCCTCCAATAAGGCCTCTGAGTGTGTGCAGCAGGGGCCTCGAGGACAGAGCGCAGAAAGGTCAAGATGGAACATGGCAGAAGACGAGATTGGTGCTGCACGCCTGTGAGTCCAGCACTCTGGGAGACTGAGGCAGGAAGATCTCAAAGTCTAGCCCCACCTGGGTAACACAGTGAGGCCGTGTCAAAATAAAAATTAAAAAATTAAACCAGGTGTGATGCATGTGGTGTGAGCTCAGCACTTGGGAGGCTGGAGCCGGAGGCTTGCTGCGAGTTCAGGGTTGGGCTGGGCTACATAGTAAGCCCAAGGATGACCTGGAATACACAGCAAGATTGTCTCAAAAATAAATTAAATAAAAAGAACTGAGGTCTGGCATATAGCTCAGTGGCATAAGCACCTGCCTGGAAAGGCCAAGGTCATGAGTGTCATTCCCAGTACCAAAAAAAGAAAGACAGACAGACAGACAGACAGAGGGCTGGGATGTGGCTCAGCAGAAAGGCCTTGGGTTCTATATTCAATACTGCTAAGCAAAAAAAAAAAAAAAAGAGAGAGAGATGGCACATGACAGGCGGCTGCACGAAGGCTCCAGATGCCAGCAGGGCAGGATACCAAAGTGTCACCCCCTCTTGGTCTGGGCCTAAACTCCAGGGAGCCCCTAACCCACCCAAGAGTGATGCAGACCTGTGAGGGAGACCCCAGACTCCCTTTACCACCTGTCATTGACAGGAAAGCTCAGGTAAATGATACTGCACATGCGTGTGCTAACCCTGCCCCCACTCCCCATACTAAGGGGGAAACTGAGGCTCCCAGTTGGGAGCCAGCCTCAGGTCACAGCTGAGTGGAAGTGCAAGGTGAGTGTGAAGGGGGGTCCTCGTCTAGGGGGGCTCTGGCCCCAGAATCATACTGTTTAGGACAAACCAATGCCCCAAACAGGGGTGACTCCATTCCTGCCGGTACCTCATCCATTCTTTTATTTTGGCTTTAAGACAGGATCTGGCTATGCAGTTCAAGTGGCTTTGAACTCACTATGTAGCCCAGCCTGACCTAGAACTCACAGTGATCACCTGCCCCAGCCTCCCAAGTGCTGTGATTACAGGTGCGTGCCGCCACACCCACTGCCCCACCCACTCTCAAGGGCCCTGCCCATTCTGAACTACTTGTTCCTCTCATCTCAGGGCTGTCAGAGTCTGGAACTGCCCCCTCCCCTCCTCTGCCCGGCCCTAAGGGCCCCATTTGGCCAAGCCCAGCCCTAGGCATTGATGTCCCAGATCCAGCAGGGACCTCCAGTCCCTCTTCTGAAACACCCTGCTGTACTCTACAGGAGCCCAGGTAGATGATGGGCAGGATGGAGACCCTGGATGAGTGCCCAGGTGTGTGGGGCTCTCGCCCTCTCCCAGCCCTGATCATCCCACAGGTGGGGTCTTCAGGTTAGCACCTTGACCTACCTTGCTCCTCCCTCCCCTACAGTAGGCCAAGAGCAGCAGGGGTGGGGCCCACTGAGGACAGTCGGGGTGTCCTGTCCAGCCCTGGAGAGTTGCCCCTCTAGCAGCCCTTTTCCCCAGGACATAGAAAGAGATCTTGGGCATCCCCTACCTGGGGAATCCCAAAATGGGACAAGGTGACTGAGGATGAACCTCCAACACAGCCGAAACCACAGGCAGGAAAGGTACTTTAATTGACTTTTGTCTCCAGAACGCCCCACCTATGCCTGGGCTCTAGGGTCCTCCCACTCTTTCCATCTTGGGAGGTGCAAAGGGACCAAGGCCTCCCAGCCTACCGCTGGGCTCTGTCTGGCAGGGGCCCTGGGCTGGTGCCCATGCACCACTGGCATGGTCAGCAGCGTTCTCTCCGGGGCTCCTGCGCTGTGGGCAGCAGTGGGCAGGTGGCAGGCACGGCCCCAGTCATGGCAGCGGGGGTGACAAGCGGGGTTCTGGCGGAGGCAGAGGCACAGGCAGCGAGGAGTGGTCGAACAGGGGGTTGCGCACCTCCATCTCCCCGGTCTAGGCAGATAGTGCCAGTCAGGCCTGGGCTAGAGATGCCCAGCTAGGGAGCCCCGACCCTTACTGTGGAGTCCCCCAGCCTGCACTTACCGGTGCGAGGCCGGGACACTCGTACACTGTGAAGTCACCGTCTTCATTCTCCTCGTCGGAAGAGACTGACTCCAGCTCTCTGGGGGGCTCCTTGTGTCTGGATGAGGACGGGATCACTGGGTTCTCTCTATGCCCTCCAGGGACCGAGGTGGGTGCTCAGCGCACCCCTGCAGGGCAACGGGACTGCAACTGCAGGTCGGGGGTGGGGTGCTCACCGCTCCAGGCTCAGCATCTGCTGTCTCTGGTGCTGGTAGTGGTACATCTCCGCACTGTGTGCCAGCCGCTGGTCCCCAGGCTGTAGGGACACAGGGCAGGTTAGAGGAGGCAGGTATGGACCTGTGTGGTGGGCAGCAGGGCAAGGCCGGAGGCTGGAGGGGTGCAGCCAGAAGGGGCCCCAGACAGAGGCTGTCGGGGTGTGGCCAGAGGTTGGGGGATAGGAGCAGAAGTGGGCCACAGACCGAAATCCGGGGTGTCCGGGGCGAGCCAGGTGCCTTTGCAGCACTGTAGTCTGCCTTCCGGGTCAGGTGGATCTCTCGCTGCAGCCTGCCAGAGGAGAAGCGAAATCACTGGGGGGTCTGCTGGTGGGGTCCCCACCCTATCCTGCCCCACCAGCAGCTCACCTACACCAGCAGAGCGTGGCCACAGCCAGGGCAGCAGCGCCGGAAACGCAGAATGCCACGAGCAGCACTGCGAGAGAGACACGGTAAGGGGTGGCCAAGGGGCAGTGTCCAGCGACCTTCCCACCTGCCCACCTCCAAAGAGACCTACCAAGGGTGAGGCCATCACCACGTCGACCCCGGGGCTCCAGGGGCGCCATGTGCACTGGCCCAGAAGACACGGGGGAACCCCAGGAGGTATGGGATGTGGGTGTGGGGGCTCCTCGAGGGGAGGGCAGGCCGGACTCAGGTCTCTGACCACGCTCTGAGAACCCCAGGGTAACTGCTGAGAGAGCGGGGGATTGATCAGCAGGATCGCACAAGCCTGGGCTCAAAGGCGGCAGCAGGAAGGCCAGGAAGGGGTCTCACCAGGCTCCAGGAGCCCGGGTCGGTCCTCAAGGACTGGCTTCAGCTCCTTCACCGCCAGCTCCTGGGCTAGGAGGTCGATGTCATCTTCCAGCCTGGGCAGGGGCAGCCCCTGCCCTGGAGAGGAAGAGGGCTGTCAGGTGCCCTGGGGACCCAGTGCCAACTCCAGGGTCCCACTGCAAACCAGGCTGCCACAACAACTGGAAGCTTCCAAAGTTGCAGGCTCCCAGCCAAGGTGGAGGCCAGGGAGGAGGAAGAAATGGGGTCTCCCCATGGCTGTGTCCAAGAGCAGGGCACACTAGGCCAGCACAGCCATCCCTGTCCCTTCCCGGCACCTGCCCTGGTGCAGCAGGGGTGTGGGCAGTGACTCCCCTACATCAAGGCTGCCCCTGGGTGGTTGGGACAAGGGACAGCAGTGGAGGGAGCAGCTGGTGCCATTGGTCTCCAGATGGAATCTCCCAGGCAGAGAGCCACACACAAGCTCCAGAGTGCAGCGATAGCAGCACTGCTCCCCAGCAGAGGTCCCTCTGTGCCAGTCACCCCAGGAAGCCGCTGCCCCTCAGCCCCCTTATGTAAAACCCCAGCACACCTGAAAATGTGGACTCAGGCACTAGCCATCCTGGTACCCAAGGACGACCGCACTGCCCAAGCCAGTGCTCACTAACACCTGTTGTAGCACAGACAGTACTGGGGGCCCCCGAGGGTGGAAAGAGGGATCCTTTGGGGCCCTGCCAGCAACTCTGACCCCTCCTCTCCCAAGGCTGCCCACCCAGCATGGTCTGATGGCCCTGGCCTCCACCCAGCGGCCCAGCTCCAGGCTCTCCAAAGGATGGCAGGGCTACTTCCAGAGAGAAGCGAGAGTTGCCAGTGCCCAGAACCTGGAGGCCCCGTCACTGACCTAGGGCAGTGCTGGAGGGGGAGGAGGCCAGCCCAGCCACCACTACGCTGCACTCTCCCATACCCTGTGGTTGGTGCATCCTGGGTACACACAGCCCATGCGGATCCTCCTGGAAGTGCTGAAGACACGGCCCGCAGGCATGTGCGCCTGGGGGGCACCTCGCACGCCTCTTCAGAGCACAATCCAGGCTCCCCGGGCAGGCAATTGCATCTGGGAAGGAAGCAGAATCAGGGCACCACAGCCCTCTCAGCTGGGTTCCCCTCCCCCACAGCGCTGGCCTGGCCAGGCTGGGCCATTGTTCTGGACCTGTAGGCCTTTCCTCCGCTGGCCAGGGCTCAGAACCAGGAAGCAAACAGTTCCAAGACTTATGGGAACCACGATGCCCCACCCACTCCCTAGAGTCCATCTTCCCTGCCTGAGCCAGCTGTCCGCGCAGAGCCCAGCCAGAAGCTGACCTTCACTACTCAGCTGGCACCGGGCTCTTCTGGACCAGGCTGTGCAGTCCTCCAAACTTTGGTCTCACAGTGCCCCAGAGCAAGCCAGACCTTCCGTCCAGACTGGGAGCTCCAGAGGCCCAGCCCAGGTGCTCTAGCTGGAGACCAGCAAAGGGTGCGGGGCAACCTCCTTACCCACTTCACATGCCACCCCATCAGGGTGCCACAAAGCAGACTCAAGAAGACCCCTAACAAGGGCCAGGTAGGAAGATGGTGCTATCTGCTGCTAATCTAACTTGCCTCAGCGCAGGGAAGCCACTGGGGTTGGCTGGACCCTCGGCCTTAGCAGGCCTGTGCCAGGCAATGCTGGGGACTCCAGACCAGGCCCTGGTTCTGACCATTTTCATCTCCTTGATCTGGGATCCAGCCCATGGTGCCCTGCTCATATGGCAATCCGGCCTACCAATCTGCCAGAGTACAGGAAAGGCAGGCCCTCTACTCCAATGTCTCCCCAGGGATGCAAAAGAGCTTCAGATGGATCAAAGCTAAGGAACATCTCCCAAGTTGGGACACTGGTCACAGCCACAACAAGCACAGGGTACCCACCAGGACCATGATCCCTGCTCCACCCAGCCCCCACCCACACAGTAGGCAGAGCCACGGGTGCCCAGAGTGGTATGGAGTATGTGCCCTTCTCCAGACCTTGGCTGGCCTAGCTTGGTTTCCTTGGAAACCTGACACTCCATGGCTCCAGCCATCTTTGCAAGTAAGTCCTGGCAGCCCCAGTGGTAGGTGGGCAGAGGCTCCATGCCAGGCACCCCACCTTCCCAGTATCACATCAGTGGCTGGGACCAGGCATGGACTAGTTAAACATTACACCTGTGCCAGGAGGCTCAGCATCAGGAGCAGACAGTCCCTGCCCCTGGTGCTGATAACCCAGAGTACGCCAGGCTGCAGCAGAGGCCTGCAGGGCAGGGTTGGCTCCAGGCTCCAGGGCTCCTCCTGGACCATCTGGCCCCCAGGACGTGGCTGCTGAATGTCTGGGCTTGGTGTGGAAAGCCCCTCTGGCTTGCAGTGGGGGGTGAGGTCCCAGAAGCAGGGGCAGCTAAAGAGTGGCTGGCACTCTGCCCACACCTGGGCTACCAAGGGCTCCTCCCAGGCACTGGGCACTGCGCATGAAGTTGCAGAGGCTGATGGGCACCGGAGATGGCAGCTGTCACCTGTCCCCAGGGATCACAGCAGCTGCAGTCTGGAGCCAGGCTCTCCAAAGGTGGCTCCAACACTTCTGGCCAGTCCTGCTCTGCCTGCAGGCCTACTCCAGGGCCTGCGGTTATGCCAACATTTTATCCAGGCTCATTGTGCCCAGGAGAAAGCCTACTCACAAACAGAACAAGAACGCTCATATTCCCATCCTAATTGTGCCACATACCAGTCACTTGACTTTTCTGGGCCTCAGTATCCACGTCTATAAGCTAGACAAAAAGCGTCAGCACTGGGCTGCCAGGAGAGCCGAGCGAACCACCAGTCAGTTTCCAGGCCCAACCTGGGGCAGTGTGCTGGACCTGGGGTTCCTGCTGTCCTATGCTGTCTTGAGCCTGTGCACCCATCTGGGAAGCAGGAGGATTCCCCAAGACCCTGGGCTAATCCCTCTGCTCCAGAATCCATCTGCAGACCTTAGTTCACAAGGTAGGCCGGCTAGTGTCCCAGGCCAGGAGCTGGGACAGTCCACATCCACTGAAAGGACGTGATCCTAGGTCGGTACCCTGGGCCCCTAATGTGAGGGGCAAAGGTGGTGTGTGCTGGGCGCCACTTCAGGCTCCAAGACAGGCAGCCTCGCCCTGTGACCAGGGACACTTCAGGAACCCAAGACACACAGACAAGGACGACAGGACGGACTCGAGACCTCTCGAGACCCCAGCCTGGCTCCCGATGAGAAGGCACGAAGCTCGTGGCCTCGAGGCTGCCTGCGGCTGGGCTGGGTCGCCCCGGAGCCTTCGGCGGAGCTCTTCACCCCGGGCTAGCGGGCCCGATCCCCGCGGCCTGCACTCCGCGCCCGCGCCCCGTGCTCACCTGGGCGGCTGGCGGTGGTCCCTGTTAGCGCAGCGCCGAGGATGAGGCCGGAGAGCAGTAGCCGCAGCAGCCGCAGGTGGCGCGGAGCGGGGGGGGGCACGGGCGTCGCCATCCTTCAGCGCCGCCGCCCGGGCAGCATGGCAGCCAGCGACCCCGGGCTCAGTCTCGGTTCCAGGCCGCAAGCAGAGACCTCGGAGAGCAGGAGAGCAGAGGAGGCGGAGGCGGAGCCGGAGGAAGAGGAAAAGAGGAGGCGGCGTGTGACGCCGCAGCAGAGAATCCGGGATGGAGGAACGAGGCAGGAGGCGTGCGCGGGGAGCGCGAGTAGTGCGCCTGCGCGCGGCACCTGGGGGCGGGTCGCGCTCGGCTGCGCCCCCTCCCCGCAGCCGAGCGCCGGCAGCCTCTGCTCGTTAGGCCCAAAGCCCCGGCGCCTCCGGCTTATGCAAACTCGCACCGGATAATCTGGTTTGAGATTGGCTCGAGGCGCCCTACTTTTCTCTCCCCGATCGGCTTGCCACGCCATGGTCCCATCCCGCTGGAGAGGAGTCTCTGCTTGCGCTGGGGTGAGAATTCTGGGGATCGGGGACCCCAGCGCTCATAGATAAACAAGGGACTAGCAGATGCACGGAGATGCGCAGGCAGGGTGCGCAGAGACAAAGGTGAACGCAAACTCGGGCGCAAAACTTGACCGCTCACGAACGCCTCTCTGTCACATCTCCAGCGAGTCCACCAGGGGGCAAGAGTGACTTGGAGCTGCTGCTGAAACCATCTGGGAGCTGTCCAAGGTGGTCACAGTCCCAGGTGGCGACTTCAGCTCCCGGGGGTCCCATGACATGGGCACCTAGACTCCCTTTCTCGCCCCTCGGCTGCCATCGCCTGGGTGCACAGCCCCGTCCCACCTAGAACCTCCCCCAGCTCGGCCAAGCCAACCAGATGGAGACTAGCCCAGCGCTTCCTCTCGGCCCTCGGGTCTCAAGGCGCCAAAGCTCCTCTGCAGAAGGGACTGTGGGGTGGGGATGAGTAGAAGAAGCATGCGCGCGCGCGCGCGCACACACACACACACACACACACACACACACACACACAGGGCAGTGACCACACTAACAGTTTGGGCGCATTCCCCGAAGGAGGAGGAAGCAAGACCACGCCTTCCCGCCCTGGAGTAAACAAGTACAGGATTTCAACTCAGTGCCCAGGGCAGCAGGGCAAGGAGTCCAGGTGCCTTTAGCAGGTGGGCCCCTGCGGGGGTCACCTCTGGCCACACCTCTCTTGAGGGCTGGCCTTCACACCTCCCCAAGCCCACCCTCTTCTAGCCCAGCTGGAGCCACTTCCATCCCACCTAGGTCACTGATGCGAATCTGAGGGAGTAGTTTGTGGGGTTCTTGGGGTGTTCAGGCTGAAGGCTCAAGGATTCAGGGACGTCCCCATACGCCCAAGCAGGGAACCCCACACTGCCCCAGTCAGGCCCAAACAGGAAGGACACTGGAAGAGCTGTGTCCACCCTGGGGACTGGGCAAGCCTTTGTTCCAACACAGTTGGATGGCGGGAGGTCAAGTAGCCGCCCGCGCACCCTGTGAACACCCTTCGCTGCTCTAGGAAAAACCTTTTATTACAAAACGTTTACACGCAGGCGCGGGCTGGCTCGCCTCCGTGGGCTCTGACCCTCTCCCCAGGACAGGCCCAGGCTCCACAGAGGGGCCTCGAGGGCCCTGATGATCCCATAAAGGCCCCAATTCCTGGAGACCCTGCTGGGAATCAGGGCGAAGGGCCCTCACTTCTGAAAGAGAAGCGTTAAGGGGAAGCCAGGCAGCCGGGACTAGGGGCGCCGGAAGCTGAAAGAGGGTGCGGGTTTCCTTTCCCCACAAAGGACCCCTGCGGGTGAATCTGAGTTCTGCGACCCTTCAGGGGTGTTGGGGCAGGATACTGCGGAGTGAGGTGCTGCGGGTGGGGTCCAGGGCAGCCCCCCCTCACCCCTAGATGACGTTCTGCGCCTTGGGAGAGCGAGCTCGGCGCAGCAGCAGGACAAGCGCGGCCAGAAGCAAGGCTGCGAAGAGCAGGAGAAGGACCACCCAGGAGCTGAAGGCGGTGCCCTTGCGCAGCCCCGGCGGGTCGGCGGGGATCATATTGGTGAGGTTCAGCATGTAGCCCAGCGCCCAGCCAACTGCCGTGTCCGCAGCCTGCGGGTGGGGGCGTGGCTTCAGCCTCCAGAAAGTCCAGGCCCCGCCCCAGGCCCGCCCTACTCCACCCACCTTCTTCTGGAAGATCACACTGCTAAACGTGCGCTCGTCAAAGCCGTATCCCTGGCTCAGCAGCTGGTGTACGAACATGGCTCCGGCGCAGTAGTCGGCCAGGCGGGTCTTTTCCTCCGGCGCCCGAGCCTGCAACTGGGACGCAGTGGGAGATTGCTGGGCTGGGACCCGGGCGAAGGAGGGCAGCGGGAGGCCGTGTCTTCCCCACCGCGCCCCGGAAGCGCGGCAAGACCGCACTAGGGAGGCACGGGAAGACTGCGCAAGCCTCCGGGATGGGCGGGACCCGGACGAGGATGGTAGTGTGGCCACTCTCCAGCTAGCAGCAGACCAGGCTCCCGAAGAGCAGAGGCCTGGGAAACAGGTGCTCCAGGCCGAGCGCGTTCCACTCCCTCTCCTGCTGCCTCCTTCTTCCCGTCCCCTGAGAAGTGCCACAGGCGTCACATTCTTCCCTGAGGGTCGGGTGGGCACCGCACACTCAGACGCCAAGCACCTCGCTGATGTTACTTGGCACCAGTGTTCCGCCAGGGACAGAAGCCATTAAGTCTGGGCCTAGAGAGACCTTCGGCTCCTCCACCCAAGCAAGCCTTGCACTCTCCAACTCTACCATTGGGGGCTTCATCTTCCACAGCCCCCCTCTGGGTTGCAGTCACATCTCAGTGCACCCAGTCACGCTGGTCTTCGCTGTAGGCAGGGCCAGCCTCAAGGAAGGCACCAGGGTCCCCTGCTCATGGGCTCCACACTCCTCTAGACAGTCCCCCACTCCTGGAGTCTAGCATGGTGGCCCAACCACAGCACGCTGAGGCCTGGGTCCCA
>PVKN010021379.1:0-15557 GCA_004027915.1 Capromys pilorides
TGGGGCAAAGCTTTTCTACTGAGAAAGACATGATGGAAGCCATATATAAAGCAGAGAGAACAATATTATTGATATCGGAATACCTGGATTTGATAACAGCCTCCCTAAATTACTAATTTTATGATATTTTATGATTTTAAAATCATAAGTTTTATTAAGTTCCTTTCTAAAATAAGAAAAAGGAATTTCTCCCCTCCCTTTTTATGGGGACATTTGAGAAAAATAAAAAAATGGCAAAGACATATATAAATTTGTATGCAAGTCTTGTTATAATAACACAATATAACAAATCATTTCTAAATGTTAATAGGTAACAGTAACAGCTAATTTCTTTCTCATGAATTTCTGGATTGATGGTGGTTAACCTGAGTTTGCCTGGGCTTGGTTGGGTGGCTCTAAATCTGCCTAGATGTCTCTCATTCTATAACTTTGGTTAAAGTTTCAGTGGTTGCTTAGGTTTTGTTCTTCTTGTGGCTACTGACTGCAAAGTAGAAAACAAGCAGAGACCTCCTATGGTTGTTGAAGACTGAACTTGAAAATAATAGAGCCATTTTCTGAAGTCAACACTGTGCTTACTGCAAGTATTCACTGTATTTACTGCAAGTCACAGGGCAAAGCCAATGTTGATGGTGTAGCAAAACAACTCTAGTTTACTAGAAAGCCATGGCATGAGTGGGAGGAAAGTATGACTGTTCAGCAAATATAATCTACCACAATGGGTGGAATTGCTCTGAAAATAACAAGGTCACATTCAGATATTGGGGTGTAAGGTTGTTGATACATTGTGTCAACTTGAGAAGTTAGAAGCTTAGCTGTATAGGCTCAGCAACTCCATGCCCTAGGGTGTGGAGGCTCCTCCTTAAGTGGAGGGGCCACCCTAGAGTGACTTAGTAGAGAAAGGATATAAAAGGGAGCAAAGGAAGGATTCTGGGTCCCACTTCCTTGGAAGAGCTCTGGTCTTTGCAGTCAGCATGGAGGGAAGAGAGGCTTGCTAAATGCTGCAGCTGCTGCTTTCCCTTTTCTCTTTGTTATTTTCCACCACCATGAACTGCTGCTCTCTGCCATGTGTCAGCCTGCCTTGGAGACAACAGAGTATGGACCAAAACCTCTACTAACTGTGAGATAAATAAACCTTTCCTTCCTTAACTTTGGGTGTTGGGTATTTTGCCTCAGCAATATAAGAAATGTAACCAAGATGGGATGATAATAATCACTTCAATGTGGGTGGTTAACAGGCTGACATTGTCTTGCAAATGGTGAGGTTTGTAGTTTTGTGGGAGCAATTACATTCAGGTATATACTTTCTTTTCAAAATATTACAGTTCTTTGTCAAAAGGTCAAAGGATGCATTTCTAACAAATATCAAATGAACAAATAGGTATAGGTTGGAAGATACTATGATATTAGAGAGTATACCTTCCACAGTCATCTCATTTCCCTACAGGAAATATATTGGTGGATTTTCCATGCTTGAGATATATTACAAGCCAAATCACATGAAAAGCCAGCATGATTTCCTTATGTACTTGTGGAAACTGCCTTTTAGAAGCCCCATCCCTTGGATCTAGCAATTCTAGAATAGGTCATATAGTGACCAATCATCCTACCTGAGCAGCTGTACTGCTACTGCATGACTTGGACATGTGATCAGCCTGTTATCAGGCCAAGAGATGTGAGCCCCTGAGAGCCCAGCCAGTTCTTACTGCCAACTTTATACATGCTCCTTAAACACAGATTTGCAACTGGTTAAAGCTGGCAGAAAAGACGGTCTCTAGGATCAGAACTATAAATATCAATTTGGAAAATCAGAAGAGTGATTAAAAATTAACAGGATCAGTTTTGATGATGATGTGGTATATTAAACACATAGGGATATGGATGCAAAACAGAAATGAGAAATTCAAAGGCAAAGCTGGCCAAATACATAGTAATGTGACTGGATAAGAGAAGTAGTTCCACTCCACAACAAAGCAAATATTTCTTCCCAAAAGACCATGAACCCAGCCTCCTGTAGAATAGCATCCAAGGTCAGATCTAGAATACTAAGGACAGAAAGTCTACTCTTATTTACTGAAAAGAAGGAAAAGAAACTTAAAGACAGTAGTTATTTCAACACAGCCATGCAGTATTTAAGATATGTTTTGTCTGGCATTTACGTTCCTTGAACTATAAAACAACAAGGACGACACAGTGCCTTCCCAAAATGCTCCTATACAGTCCAATCTGTGTGTATCCTTTTGTCCTAAAAAAACAACAATGACAAAACACTGGAAAGCACTTGGATAAAGTTTGCTGAAGCAATGTCAGTTTTCTCTCACAGTTATCTCTTCTTCTCACAGTTTTCTATCACAATTACCAAAAGGTAACCATAAACCTGAGACACAGAGAACAGTTAGAGCAAACCCACATATATTGGTATTGTTGATGTAACATTGGATCTGGGTCACACTGGACAGTAAACCTAAAAGGCCAAATGAGATTAAAGGGAGATAAATGAGTTTAAAAATCTGCTGGAGAAGGTTTTTTTCATTGAGATTTTAAAGCCATACCTTTCCGAATTTTGTTGGGTCTTCCCTGGGTCTGGTAGATGCTATGAAGATGAGTACATGACATGCTCCTGATATCAAGACATATGTATGAAAGGAGGTCAGCGTGCTTTGAGAATTTAGTCTATTTCTTTTTTTCCTCCTAGCTGCTGCTAGCAGAATGCCTGACCAGGAAAGTCAAATAAATAGTCAATTGAAAATTAACATAAGAGATACATGCATGAAATGAATTTGGAGTGAGGAATACAGATGAATCTCAGGGCTGGAATTAACTCCTGATCTTGACTCATGGTCAGTTTCTAGAAATGTATGCATGCTATAGCTGGGGTTGTGGCTCTTGTACTTTCCTTCAGTGTCTCTAAGGCCCACAGATACAACATGGCCATATTCTTTTTATAAGGCTGAAAACAGAAAAAGGACACTGAAATGGGTCCATGTAACTATCAACTCAATCTCCTTGTCATTTCTCTTTCTCATTTTTGGTAGAAGACCAAGGAAGAAGAAAGGAGCGGGGAAAGGAAAATCAAATTAGGGCAAAGGAGAAAGGGTCTGGCAAGATTTGAAGTTGCTCAAGAGTAGAAAATTAAAATGTCTTCATAAAGGAAAAATGAGGTTTGGAAAAGCACAGAAATAGATTTGACTTCTCAGGGCATCACTTATGAACTCATCTCTAGTAGATAGGGAATCTCTCTGGACTTCTGGTTTCTTAGATGAAAAATTAGACTATTTGCTTTAGAGAATTATTGTAGTGATTATATAGGCAATTAGCCCTATATATGGCATCTTATAAAAGATCAACTAATGTTAGACTCTTCTCTTTCCAATATAACAGAGATAGTCTTTAAGTCCTAAGTGAAAAAAAGGAGAAATAAAGCTCACCAAATACAATGTGTTCATAGCAAACTTTGCTCTTATAAAAGTTCACTACTAGTTAATATGAACTCATCAGGTCCAAACCTACAGAGTCACATAGCAAAACTTTCAGCAGTAAAAAGGTGTGTGTCTATTTATAATCCATTATGAGGAATAAGTGAGTTAAGATATGGAAATGATTTGAACAGTGCCTGAGAAAAATTGTAATTATTGTCAGTAGTAGTGGTATTACTATTTACTGAATTGACCACACAAATTTCTTGTAAATAGTAGACTAGTCTGAGTATCAGTGCACCTTAAATGCATGGATATATAATTTATACTTAAATTATAATGCGAAGTGTCAGATGGACTATGGGTGTGCAGAGGGAAAAACTGAGAAATGGTTTGGCTCTGAATATCGCTGTTTCTGGTATCAGGGCAAAATTCTTCTTTATGACTACTGGGAAATTTGTATTAATGTGACAGTCATTTGTGGATTATTTACAGGGTGACAATACTCTAGAAACTGCACTTACCTCAGTGACCCTAGGGCCAGTTTCTAGCAGCTTCCAGTCGTTGAGTCAGGCTTTGAATTAACCCCCTAAGGGCTGGGGATATAGCTCAGCAGCATAAGCATTTGCCTGGCAAGTGCAAGCCTCCAAGTTGGATCCCTGGTACTGCAATAAATGAATGAATGAATAAATAAATAAATAAAATCAACCCTCTAGTTTCTATGGGAAGTTTTTAGATGTTTTTGTTTTGTTTTGTTTGTTTTTTATTTTTTATTTTTGGTAATGAGCAGAACGTATTTACTGAGAGAAAGAAATCTCCTGTCTAAGAAGGAGACAGGAGGGAGGTCCCGAGTGGGTGTCTCCCTGGTTTTTTTTAATGGATGCAAGAGGACCATAGAAATGAGACCCAGAAGAACATTAGAAATTGAAGAGTGTTATAATTGTCAATGCATTAAAATATCACTGTTACTATTCTACTTCCAGAATAGCAGCCTTGTCACCAACAGGTGGTCGATGTGTAACACCACTTTGTGCATGAACTGTGGAAGAATGTCACTGTAAGATCCACTTTCTTGTACCTGGAAATGGAAAAGTAGATTTCTCCCTCTTTTGCATGATGTTTGCACTACGTAGGGCTGGCAGCTTTTTATCCTATGTTTTTTACAATAATGACTCATGAACTCAGACAAGATTTTGAAAGAATTTTAGCTGAATAAACAAAGGAGAGGAAATTGGCTAGCACTGTTACTTGTGACCAGTTCTCCGAAATGGCAGCACAAATAAATGCAGAGGGACTCAGTTCCCCTTGTAACCTGGGAATCCGTCAGGAATGGAGAGGAGGGAATTGCAGATGTGAACTTTTGGTCTCACTCTCTCTACCTCTTCCCAAGCCAGAGTTCTTATCCCTACCTCCTTGGTCTCCTTGCAAAAATAGCTTGAAACAAACACCTCCTCTCTGGTATTAATAGGAGTAAAATCCTTTCATTTAGGGACACAACCATAAAACCCATTTAAAAATATATATTGGCATGTAAGACCTTACAGTAGATTCACTGAGTTAGGGAAAATTCAGGGAGGGCTACAGAACAAGGTTTGGAATCCTCAGAACATTAAAAGCTCACCTCCTCTTTAGAGATTTTGGTTCTGAATCTCAATGCAACTCCCAGGAGGCAGCTGCCTTAGCCTTTAGTATCCACATGATTTTTCCAAGGCCTTAGCAGGGTCTCCACACAGGCCATATGGCCAGGCGAGAACTATGTCTGTGTGGAAGCGGGGCCTGATGGGATTGCCGCATGTGATTCCGCATCCACTGACACACATTTTCCTCTCTGCTTCTTCAGATATTTGCTCTCTGTCAGCAGCTTCACAGGTGGCCTTGGCTCCTAAAAGCCAGTCATCAAAAGATCATGATCAAAGAGAGTCCTTCGCACAGACTGTAGACCACCTGCCTAGACAAGGCTTCAGCGGGCATCCTCTCCCTTCCGCTTCCAATGACCGGAGTTGCACGTAATTTTCTACTCTCCTCTCCCCCACAAGCTCCAGGCATGAGTCTGCGTTATTAGATTTACGCATCCAAGTCAATAGCGTTCTTCGCCAGCCCACCTCACAGCTGGGAGGGCAGCTGCGGAGTCTTTTCTACACTTGATGTTTTCATTTCTCCTCATGTCTTTCTCCCTCTGAAGGTAGTGGCATTAAGGATCATTACGGTAAGGCAGCTGAGAACATGAAGCAAAGTTTATCATAGAAACGAAGTGTAAATCTCCGTGCTCACTGGACCTGGCACGGACTCGTCTAGCTCTGGGCTTCTGTGTGCCTGGGAAGAAGGGCTTCTGCTTTAAAGCAGTGGTTCCCCTGTGGCAAGGGGCAGGGGCTGTTAAGATCAGATGTGCTGCTGTGTTAATGCTTTGAATTTACAAGGGCTGTTTATGAAATGCCCTGTAGCTTTATTTCTCTCTCCTGGATGCATGAAACCCTGGAAGGCCTAAGGATGAGGCTGGTATTAATAGAGCAAAACTTCAATTAATTGCAGAGAATGGGCTGCAATATCCTCTTTGATACCAGAAACTATGCTCATAGAGGTAGAAGTAATGTAGACACACATGGAGGCATTTAAGATGTCAGAAAGAGGGACTTATAAAAATAAATTACTTAAGCTAGCAACAAATGAGCTGGAAATGTAAAACACACATCTGAGTTTATCGGGTTAAAGGTAGGAAGGAAAGGGGATTTGTTCAAGCTGGGAGATGAAGTGGTATGATGTGAAAGGGACAGGAAAAAAGAAAAAGCTGCAGAGATTAGAAAGCAGAGGTTTTAGAAGCTGGGGCTTTTGAGCAGAGCAAGGCCAGAGCCAAGCTCTGCCATGAGACAGCAAACAGAGCTGAGCCTGAGCCCAGCATGTACTGAAGGAAGGCTTAAGCTTAGCCTCCCGCCCTTTTCGCCTGTAGAAGCAGGAAGAGCTGCTAAAATGCATTCTGAGCCTTGTGCAAGGACAGAATTAGCTTGACCTCCAGGGCTGACCTTGCTGATGGGGGCTCCTAATCTGCTGTCATTTCTAGTCCTAAAAGTTTAATTGATAAGTACACGTACACACGAGTATGGCCTTGAGTGTACGCATGTGCACAAACATAAACACACACTACTAACCCCCTCCAAGAAACTTCCATTGTAGTAACTGAGATACATAATAGTAAGTCTTCCTGATGGGTTCTCTGGGATTTTTCTTGGGTTTTATGTTCTCTCCCGTTTTTTTTCTAAAGAATTATGTGAGTTTTTTCTAAATAAATTTTAGTTATGGCTTATTATTTCTCCAGCTGAATTTACTTCCTTTTGATTGTCCACCAGCAGCATAGATTCCATTATTCAGAAGTTGTCTATTGTACTGGGAGATCTGGTAGAGAATAGAGATCAAGCCCCAATCCCCTCCAACCTTCTGCTTCAGCCTCCTACTTGTTAAATCTGAAATTCGACTTTGTATTCTGTAGTTTTTGTGCCCCATTATGGATGGAGACTTCGAAAGCCTAGTTTGGTTCAGTGACACATTGATTGAAAAGTCCTTCATCCTAATGAGTTCATCCATCAGCAAGGTCAAGCGAGTGAGTGAAAATTCTTTTCCAGTGGAGTGGGGCTGTTTATAATTCTGGGATTTAGGAGTGAATTTCTAAAGCAGAGATGGGAGGTAACATTAAGTGAAAAACAAAAATACAGTCAAGAATGATATATCTAGGGTACTGAGAGTTTTAATTTTTGTCCCTTGTCCAGGGAACAAACAGAAACAGTGGCTCATAGAATTTAATTCACATACTCCAATGTTGCATTATTCATACAACTTTCAAGTTTGTTTTCATTTGTGTGGTATTATAAGGCAAGTTCACTCTCCAAAAAGCTTCTTTTATAATACCTTTTTCCTCTCAGGTTCCAGCCTCCTCCTCCAAATCTCATTTCCCCATTTTTGTTCTTGTTGAAATTATTAATCTTATATTGAATTTATGATATGTAATGTTTACATTCATTCCTGCACCTGGCAAATATTTATTCTACCTATTTCCCTTTCCTATTCTCCTCTCCCTCATTCTCATATTGTTAGACTCTTTCCCATTTGCAAGAGTTTTGTCTTTCTAGCACTCTTTTCTATTGTTTCCCATTTTTGCCCACCAGAGCTACCGAGAGCTACTCATATTTTTCCCACATGGAAACTATTCCTTATACTGTTTGCCGATATATCTTTCAGCATATCTTTCTTTAGACTTAACATTCTCCATCCATTCAAGCTTCCTTGCATAACATAGTTGGCAACTCCATTCACCAATACTGCTGATCTATGACGTACCAACTTTCTTCTGCAGGTAAAGCACTAAATGTCTCACAAATGGTTTCAAATTTAGGTTTGGCTATAGTGGGGCTACTCTTACTTGGAATATTCTTTTATTATTAATGCAGATTAAATGGATGTTCCATTTTGGATATCTCCTTACATGATTGACTTTTACTAAAATTACAGTAAACTATGGCTCCCAGACTGGTCATTTCCATAGTTTTTTTGTTTGTTTGTTTTGTTTTGTTTTGTTGCTACATCTCTGCTTACTCTGCATATTCACTAATTGTTATGGCTTGTGTCTAGATGTTCCCCCAAAGCCTCATGCAGTCATCACTGAGGCTTTTTCAGAGGTGGCTGGATCTAGTATGTGACACAAACTGATTCATGGTGTAATGTCAAGCACAAAGGTACTGAGATTAAGGGTGTGAGTGCTACTTGCTCTATGTAGTCTGGATCGATAGAAGGGGCAGAAACACGCTGTTAAGGCTCCCTTGGTGTTGTGCCACCTTCTGCCCACCATAAACTGTTCTCTTCTGCAAAGCCAACCTGCCTTGGAGTCAGTCATGGATCAAAATCTCTTCAAGTTGTAAGGTAAATAAATCTTCACTCACTTAACTTTGGGTGTTGGGTATTTTGTTTCAGCAATGGGAAAATTAACCAAGGCATTAGTTTTCTGAACCCAAACATTCTTTACACTTTTTACTACAAAATTTCATCTGGTTAGAACAAATATGTAATTATAGTTGGCTGAAACTGGTAGGGAACATTTTCTGTCACTGAACCAAATCAATCCCAGTGTCATTTATAAGTCTACATGTCTAGCATAACATAGGATCAGTCTATTGGAACTACTCAATAGGACAAGATTTCCAACAGCCTTATTAAGAAACCAGACCATCAATGCAAATGACATTAAGACTTCCCTCCATTCTGGACACTGACCAATTCCAAACTGAGAATATGAGTCAACAAAGATTTGATGACAAAATCAACTATGAAAGACTAGTGAAATTATTTTGTTCTTCAAACTATACTGTGGTCAGTTGTACTTTATCTAATCATCATAGTTTGTGTCAATTTTTATGGATCAAAGTTTCTTTATAAGGGCTGGCCAGATGGATCGATAGACTAAAGCACCTGCTTAGGCAGGCTCAGGGACTGGGATCTGATCCCTGACATGCTGTGCTAGCTCTGCTCCCAGGGCATGCTGAGATGGCAATTGAGATGGAGCGTGGTGGCAAGTACCTATAATCTGAGTGCTTGGGAGGCTGAAAACAGGAGGATCACTCTGAGTCTGACATGTATAATGAGACCCTGTAGACCCTGTATTAAATAAATAAAAAAGTTCATTCATAAAAGTTCACTAATTTTTCTAAGTATTCCAATAAAATGGTTAGTGTTAAACATTTTAAAGCTGTTCCCAAAGATAATCTCTTCCAAGTTTAGCCTAAAAAATTTTTGACTTCTGCATATCATAGAATTTTATATTTTGTATGGTATTTATTTATGCATTAGATATTTCCCTACAACAGCATAAACTCCTTGTGAGCAGACCCTGTATTGTAACTTATTTGTGCATTGAATATCTATACAAATATAGTATTTAAACAGTAGGTGTTTAATAATTGGTTATTAAATGATGAATTGCTAAGCTGATATAGGCAGAGAATAAGCTCTCAACCACACAGGGTTTTAGAACTCTGCATTCCTGTAAGGTTCTGAGACAAAACAAACATTATAATGATATATTTTTTTCAGATTTAAAGCAAGTATATGATGGATCAGCTGTATGATCTTTGAATAAGAAGTATTTGCCTTTAAGATAGCCTGAGGCTTTCAATCAAGACAGCAAACTTTCTTCTTAGTGTATTTTCCCTAGAATCAGTAATTTTTCCCATCTAACCTGCCAGAGACCGTCAAAGTCTCCCAATCTGCAGTAATTATCTCGACAAGGTCAATTAGTATTTTAAAAAATGATACAGTCACTTGGCTGCTGGTTTTCCTTTTTACTCTGATTTCTCAGCAGAATGCCCACAGCCTCAATTGCCATGGAAGCACTGCACAGAGGAAAAATTTGTCTATGTAGATGCCAGAAGAAGGTGCCCTTCAGGCAGAGTGTGTGCGCAGTCTATGAGTGCTTTGGGAGACCCCTGCCTCAGGCAGAGCACTCTGTGACTACAGAATGTGTGGGGCTGCCTGAGTCTCCCCGCCTGTAGCTCACACGCCCGAGGAGGCTTCTTTGGTGCCAGGCTAGGAGTTTAGAGTCAAGAGAAATTCATGAAAGTAGGAAAAAACATCACCTGAGCTGGAGACTTAAAAAATCACCACCACAAAAATAGCTCTCCTTCTGACCAGTGTAAAGGATGGAAATTAGATCAAGCCGCAGTCAAACACTAAATCCTTGTCTAGTTTGTTTGTGTTTTCGCTGTACCACAGAAGTCCCAAGGGGATGCTAAGCCTGCCTATCAAACATTCTATGCCTTCTACTTCACCTTTTGGGAGGAAATAGGATTTAGACATTTCTATTAATATTTTATTTTTGATTTTTTTTTTCTTAGCAGAATTCAGAATTGAATGATTTTTAGATCCATATTCCAATGAGCTAGTGGCACTCTCTAATACAATGAAATGTTCAAGGTTTCTCTTCAAATCCACTTTTAAAGATCAACAGCAATGATAAGAAGGGTTTCTTGGGGCATAAAATTGCCCCATGTAAGATGGGGTAGGAATTTTTTGGGGAAGATTAAACAGACTGTGAACAAAACCAGCTTGGACGTGGCTCCTCTGTCTCTGGCACATGTCTCTTCCAACCCATTTCTTCTCTCACTGTGCATCTTTTCTCATTCAAGCCCCTGGAAGGGTAGAGCAGATCTCAAGAAGGGGGAACTCTGCAGCAGGCATGATGAGAGAATCCGTTCTCTAACATATGAGCCCAGCTGTGCCCTGAGCACTAGAAGACAATATTTGTTCTTCCTGAGCAGGAAGATGCAGGTGACCAATGTGTGGGCTTCAGAGACAGTCAGCATAATATGTCTCCAGTGCAAGCTGCATGCTAAGGGGGCAGTATGTGGCCACCAATATCCTAATAATTCCTCCAGGGCGTCCACGGGGCATCTACTCTATAGACTCAGCTGAAGCAACAGGGGCCACACAAAGCAGCTTTCATAGGACTTGGGCCTAGAACACAAAGCAAGAAGAATGCAGATCATAGGCCTAGGGGAAAAGATTCAACTTTCTTTGCTCTGAGAAGCAGCACAAGGAAAGCATTAGGTCCTCGAGGTAGCATGCAGTATTGAACGAAAGGCTGACCTGATGAAGAACCGCCTAAAATCTTGTTTGCTGTTGCTTCTCTCCAGGGTCCTGGGATAATTTGTAATTCAAACTTGGAAAGAATCCTAAGCTATTTCCTTCAGATTTATTCTTTCCACATGTGCAATGAAATAATTAAAACACCTCATCTACTTTCAAAACTTGAACTTTTTTAAAAAGGCAAGAAATTGCTGATTGAATCTACGTTTCTCCCAATCTTCCACTACTTTACTTTAATGTCAAAAATATTTTCCATGATGAACAATAGATGCAGTTGGATTTTTATTTTTGTGGTACCTGGAATCAAACTCAAGAACTTATACTTGCCAGACAGATACTGTGTTGCTGAGCTATAACCCTGGCCAATAGCAGATCAATTGATTGATTGATTGATTGATTTTCATTTATGTATTTGGCACAGGGATCTCCTATGCAGCTCGTACTCATAATGATCCTCCAGTTTTCAGTCTCCCCAGTGCTGTGATTACAGGCATGCTCCACCATATCTGGACTCAGTTACTGGTTCAGTGCACCCCAGAGGTGGAGCTGGTGTGGCATGTGGGATCAGGGATTGAACCCTGGTCCCTGAGCTTGTCAAGGCAAGCTCTTAGTCTGTTGAGCTATCTCACTGGTCCCTAGCATATTTTCAAAATGAAATTAAAACATATGTATATTTGTTAGTTGATAGTAATAAGCCTATCATCACCATCCTTACTAGTCAAGGTGAATTACACAATACTTAAAGACAGGAAGTCTTGCACAGGTCTTATGAGTATCTACACTTGAGAGATATTATTTCTGTTAAGCCACAGGGTGCTAGATATAGCTGATATGGTACCCAAATGCTTTCCTATGCACTTAATAACATATAATGGTTATTAAACTAAATTAACAAAGGCCTTATAACTAGGGCTGTTTGGAACAATTTTCATTAACACCAGTTTCTTATATAATGTGTCACATGTATCAAAGTAAAGTAATCTGAACATAAGAAATTTTTGCACCATCAGACAAATACTACATGAGTCCATTGAACTTCTAGTTCAATAAATCTGGCATCCGATGTGGGAGGATAGCTAATAGCAATCTTGAAAATCATCAAGAAAATAACTCTTTTCCATTCATATGGTTGAAATATGTGAGGAAACCCATGTTAATTAGTTAAATTTAGTCATTCTACAATGTATACATATTTCAAAACAGTATGTTGTTCATGATAAATATATGCAACTTTCCCTGAATGTGTAAAAGCTTAATTAAAAATATAACTAAACTTATAAAAAGAAAATTCTAGGCATCAGAGATAGCTTGGCAGTCTAAGCAGTGGCCTAGGCAAGTGCAAGGACCTGGATTCCATCCCTCATACCACAGCGCCGGCCCTGGTCCAGGTGTGCTGAGCCAACCACTAAGACCAGGCATGGTGGCACACACCTGTAATCCCAATGCTGGAGAGGCTGAGACAGCAGGATAACTGTGAGTCTGACCCACACGATGAGACCCTGTACTAAATACATGAAATAAAAAAAAACAAATTCTGTCCTAGGCTATCTCCAACCAAAAATATTGCTTATGAATGGGTGATAATCTTACACCAGGTATTGATCTCCTGAAGAGCAATCATAAGAAGTATTTTTGAAGTGTTCCAAATATTTCTAACAACCCAAGAATATTCTCACATTGTTACGGCATGTGTTAAGATGTCCCCACTAAGCCTTATTCGGTGGGGCTTTCCAGAAGTGGATGGATCTAGAGTGTGTGGTGCTGGGATTAAGGGAGTATGACTACTAAATTAATCCACTGATTGGTCTGGTGTAGTTCTGGGTGTGGAGAATGTGAAAGGCCCCCTGGGCATGAGTGCTACCCACCCTAAAGGCGTGTAGCCTGGAGAGAATATGAGACAGAAAGAGGGCAGCTGGCATCGCTTGCTGCCTCTTTGCTACTTTGCTGCCGTGCTGCTTTCTGCTCCCCGTGGGCCATTTTTTTTCCATCCTCTCTGGCACCCTTTGCCATGCCTCCCTATCTTGGAGGTAGACACCTATGAGTGGAAGAGTGGAAGCCTCTAAAAGCTGTGAACTACAATAAAATTGTCCTTTAATTTTGGATGTAGGGTACTATGTATCAGCAACCAGAAAGATAACTAAGACATACCTCACACTTACCCAAATGCCTTCTAAATCTACATTTATTTTTAACTTGCTTCGTTATTGAAGTTATTCCATCAGTCAGGTCTGGAAAATCCACCACCTCTCACCCTCACCTTCACCCTCAGTAGTGTGGTCCACAAGAGTGCAGTGTGTGTTTGTCTTGGTTACTTCCGTTTCCTCATGTGTAAGTTCTAAAACATGCTCCTTGTTTTAATAGTTTGTAATTACTAGCCAGTAATTCTAAGGAAACAAACAAAAATATAGGTGTTATTTTCTTTTATCTTTTTAAATAAAAGTTGACTAGAAGGATTGTAAGAACTTACTCATTGATTTACTTTCCCTCCCAGTCATCACTCCAGACAGACAGACAGACAGACAGGCAGGCAGGCAGGCAGACAGACAGACAGACAGACAGATAGACACACACACACACACACACACACACACACACACACACACACACACACCTGCAATTGAGATTTGTCTGAAACTGTTACTGGGCAATTTTACCTACAGGATAAAGCCTTATTTCCCTAGTCTAGAATGCAGAGCTCATCTTGCCTGCTCCTGCCTGATCCTGGAACCTGGCGCCATCCTTTGCCTGCTTAGCTCTGGCCTTCACTTAGGCTCTGACCCAGTCATCACTTCAGATACTCCATGAAAGTCACATTTCCTGCTGTACATTGGTACCTTTTCCCATTCTCTTCCAAGTTTGCCACCACACCTTCCTCAACTCAACCTGGAATTCCTGCCACCCTTCTACCAACCCTTTCCAGTCTAGCTTGGGGATGGCTACTGGGAAGCTTTCATGAGCCACTCCTGGGGCATCCCAAATGCACTCCAGTTCTAGGATTACGAACCCTGCCTATATTTTAGCTTCAGTTAGAGTGCTTGTAAAATTGACTAGACCCCAATTAAACCAAAACTTTAGAAGGAGAAAGATCTATGATGGTATTTTCCTGAAGCTTGTTTTTTAATTTTATTAATTTCAATGAGAAAGAAATAACAATGAGACAGTTTCACAACAGGTTAGTAGGACAGATACAGCAATTAATACAATGCATATTGTTGTCTTCATAGTAGTTGTATAGAATACAAGATGCAGACATATCTTTTCTAAACACTATTGTTACAAATCTTTCTTCTCATTGAACTAAGAAAAAGTATCTATCTATGAACATATATATATATTCCAATAGTCCATAAAAGCAGTGGGTCATTAGCAGATCCTAAAGTGTTCCATAGGATTCTAATGAGCTGCCAGAGCTCACATTCCTGCTTATTGGTAATGTCTGTGTCTGTGTGTGCGCGTGCGTGCACATGCGTATGTGTATGCATGTGCTCTTTGGTAATTTTTATGTTTGTAGGGGTGGGTGTTCTCACATCTCACAGTCACATGCAGTGCTTAACCCATATTTGTCTTCCCAGCACCTGGCATCATTTCTGTCACGTAGCAGGTGGTCAGACATTGTTTGTTCACATAACGGGCAAAGCTACCTTGGCAGAACTTTAAAAGTTTATAAATTTAATGTGTGGTGAGCTCCACTGTGAAAAACTTTTCAGGCATATATCCTCTAACATTCTGATCTGGAGCTCAAGGGTAAAGGTGTTTGGTTTTGCTTTTTACTGCCTTATTGTTATAAATCAAAGCTGAAGGGTAATGTGAGCTGAGAACTTGCATCTTTTGAGTATGGTCTCTAACAATAGTTGTTACTTTCTCAAAATAATGTAAACTTATTATTTAAAAAATTTAAACTTTACTTTTAAAGCTATTATGATGTGGTAGTGCTAAGAGTATGGTTAAAAGAAAGGAAAAAAGGACTCTAAAGAAATGAGCGGAAAGTGACCCTTAACCATGTAGAATAAGATGCTAAGGGTAGAGACTGAATCTGGCTCCTGCCTTCAAGAGCTAGCACAGCCCCTGCATTGTACCACATTCCTGTGGCTACAGGGTGGTAGAGCCTGGCCTGCCCTTGCTCTACCTTGCTGTGTCCCCATTTCCTTTGGTCCTTGGGATGGGTTTTACAAGGATCATAGGTAGTGTACAACTGAGTCACTGGCTCTGGTGTGACCTCTGCCAATCCTATGACCTCACTACACTTCAGCCTGCCCTCTACTAAACAGCAGTAGCTTCCTGAGTGGGTTCCTGATTTATTCAGCATTAGATACACTAAATGCTCAATCAGTGGTAACTGTGGCTGTTGCTAAGTTGCTCTGAGCAGACACATGTTTCATCACATAGCAAAGCAGACAAACGTTACAGAAATGAAGCAGAAAGAAGCTACTGGTATGGTTTTGGACAACAGAAAACAATTCCTTACATAAAAACATAATTTTGTTTAAGTCCAGACATTATGACCTTTTGAAATGCATTATT
>PVKN010021380.1:0-16042 GCA_004027915.1 Capromys pilorides
ATCCATCCCTCTGCAGGACTCAGCCCCTGCTGACCTGGGACCCTCGGTGCACAGACCAGGACTAGAAGGAGCTGCAGTGCAGACCTGAGGCACAGCGTGGGGCTGTGTGGGTGTGGAGAGGCACCCAGGGTTCCATGGAGGCTGTGACGCCCCGGCAGGAGTGACCCTGCAACTGAGCGGCTAGGGCCATGATGCTGGGGTCAACCTCTGTCCTATGGGCGTCTCCCACCACAAAGCCCTGATCTAGGCAGGAGCCACAGTTGTGCAGGGGGTGCTGGGCTTTGGGTACTGTCTTGGTTTCTGTGTATTTGTCCTCCAAAGCCTCATGTAGCCATTGAGGCACAGTTCTACAGTTTGTGATTAACTCATGATCCAAAGCTGGGATTATGGGTCCGAGTGCTGCTGGGATTATAGGTTGAGTGCTACACCCAGCCTGGGGCAGAGAGCCTGAATGCAACATGAGAGAGACAGGCTCGCCCTCTGCTGCCGTTGGTGCTTTACTTCTGTTTCGCTCTTGCTGTTCTGCTGCCCTCAGCCTCCATGAACTGCTGCCCTCTGCCACGTGCTGTTCTGCCTTGGAGCCAGCCAAGTATGGACAGAATCCTCCATTAACTGTGAGCTAAATACACCTTTTCTTCCTTCATTTTGAGTGAGTGCCTGGTATTTGTCCCAGCAACAAGAGAAGGGTAACTGAGACAGGTACGGAGCCAGAGTGACAAGTGAGAGGTCCAGGGTCCACTGGGGGCAAGGGCAGAACACTGACTGCAGAGAGTGGGGGCTAGGGGAGGCTGTCCCCTCGAGCCTGACCTGTCTGTCATTTACTTCAGCAAAGCACCAAGACTCTACACCTCCCTCCTTAGCTACATGCATGCCCCCCAAAACACTCACCCCATGAGAGCCCCGGTCTGTGGTGCCCCCAGCCCTTGCCATCTTCTCTGTCACCAACAGGATCTGAGATACCACGGAGCTGACAATGCAGCACATGGGCTTTGTGCCCACCTGGGCGCTCCACACCTGCAGGACAATTCTCCCAGGAGGGACACTGAGTTGGAAGCCCTGGCACCAGAGCGAGGGAGGGTCCCAGGCTCGCACTGGATCAGGGAGAAGGGCGGTGGAGGGCTGGGGTGAAGAGGGGCTCAGGGTGTGGAGGGTGTGAGTGACAGGGTATGAGGGAGGATCCTTGCATGCCATAGCCAGCCAGAAGAGTCCACAGTGTCATGGGCCATGACTGGCCTCCAGGACACAACCTAGGGTCCCAGGCAGGATGCCCACCCCAGCCTGCCTTTCTGGTCTGTGTCATAGAGGGCAGGCTCAGATAGCCAAGGCTGTGTGCCCAGTGGGTATGACACATGGCCACTCCTGCTCCAGGCACTGGGGCCCGCCAGAAGAAAGGCTGTGGCGATACAACAGAGGAAAGGCTCAGGCCAACAGCGGGCACAACAGAGCCCGGGGGCCGCCTGTGGGTGTGCCTGGAAGCTCTGTAGCTGGCAATCGGAGCCTTAGATCTTTCAGCAGTGGCTCCCAGAGGTTTCTCCGTGGCTCGAGGCCTTTCCTGTTTCTCTGAAGCTTTCCCTCACACCCTGTTCTTCCTCTCCTGACCTCTCCCCTATCCATGAACAAGACCTACCCTTGCCTACCATGAGGCTGCTATGACCTCCTCAGTGCTGTGCCCTGTCCTGTCCACTCGCTGTCCCCAGCTCTGAGTCTGCCATGTCCTGGGTATCCACCTCACTAGGGTGGACGTTCAAAGCCACGTGCTGCCCACTCCATCTGCCGGCATCATGAGCAGGTGGAGGGACCATGCTGGCATCCTTGGCCTGGGGTCCAGAGGCCCTGGCTGTATGGGTCTCTGTGTGCTAAGTGCCAGGTTACAGCCCGGGTTCATGAACTGAGGACACAGAAGGGCCCAGGGCACCATTCCTGGGCGCCACCCATGGGGTCACAGGATGCAAGCCTGTCCATTTGATGTCTGCATTACTTGACACGCTTTCTAAGCATCTGTTTATCATATAATCAAGGTAGGCTAACAGCAGCATTACTGCTCAGACCCTTCCTGGGAAGACAGATGGTTCACTTTGCCTTGCCTAGGCTGTGGAGGTTGAGGCTCTCTGAGGAAGTCCTTGTCCCAGAGAACATAGCACATGGCACCCAGACAGATGACCCTCGGCACCGTGGCTGATCCTGCTGCTACAGGCAGCTGGAGGGGTCCGTATGAGCTGCGAAGCCCCCACTTCGCTGCCGAGCCCAGGTCCTCTCCTGACCCCTCCCCCTCAGAAGCCAGGGCCCAGGGCGCGCTCAGGAGCCCTCTGGGTGGCCCAGGACAGAGGCTTGTGGTTGGCTCAGTTTTCTCCTGGGCTCTTTTCTTTTCCTGTGTTGGCACCGGGAATCACACTCATGACATCACCTTCGCCAGGCAGGTGCCGTGCTGCTGAGCTGCAGCCCTGCCCTGCTTCTTTTCTTCCCGTAATTAAATCACAATTTGCACTCTTCCTTAACTCTTCCAACTTTACGGCATACAGACCTTTAGACTGCAGGCTCATCCGCCTGCCAGGGCCTCAGTGCTAGCTCCAACCACACTTGCACACGCCTTGGAAAAGTCACCCTGCTTTCTGGGTGATGAGACAGACCTCATCCCCGCCATGCTCCTGTGACCCTCGGGGCTCTAATGCTTTCCGCCGCATCCTGCCGTCCAGGCTGGTCACAGGTGGCACTGGGTTCTGGTGCAGAGCAGACCCAGCCTCAGCTGTTAGGCTCACTCAGCTGCACCCCACCCAGCCCTCAGAGGACCAGGGTGCATTGGCGGACAGAGACAGAGGGAGGCCAGGCTGGATCCGCATGGAGAGCACCCGCGGAGCTATGTGGGTCTGGACTCAGCAGCCAGGGACTAAAGGGGGGCAGGGTTGGAGTCATGGGCACCAGCAGTGTTGGGCCCTGGAGGCCCCCTGCAGTGGGAGCCTAGGCCAGAGCTTGGAAAGGCCAAGGGGTCAGCGCCAAGAGGATGGGGCACAGTCTCCGCCTCTGTGAATGGGCTCCACCTCCCACTGATCGCCCACGTATGGAAGTGACCTGCGGTCAACCTGTGAAATCAAACAGCCAGCGTCGCTCTCTTTCATCTTAGCAGCAGTAATCAGAGGGGGAGAGAGAAGCCATCTAGAAACTCATCCATGTGTAATGTGTGGCTGCTCCCAGGTGTCCCTTGCAGGGCACTGGGAGAGATCATTTGGAAAATGACTGCCCGGGCAACGGCCGCGAGCTCATCAGCATTCGGCTCGGCTTCCCAGATCAAGTCGACACCCAGAGAGCGTCGGGGGAAGCGGGCGCTGAGCAGGGAGCCGGGTCCTCTCTAAGTACGAGACGCTAGGCCCTGTGGGACGCGTGCTCCTCAGCGCGCTCCTCAGGAGGTGCTGCCTTGAGGAGCTGGGTGGTGCCGCATGCCAGGCGGAGCCCTCTCAGGGCCCAGGTCGGCCATCCCCAGTGCTAAGACGATGGGTCCAGCTCTGCACTCGGGCTCCGGGCTGGGCTAAGAGGAGCTAATAGCCCAGCCCCGGATCTCACACTGTGTTTGCGTGATGCAGAGCGAGGCGGTTGTGTCAGTGCGCCTCCACCTGACAAGCACTTAGGTACACAGTGGATCCCACCACAGCCCTGTGAGCTGCCTGTCTCGGGCACAGGAGCACCAGGGTCAGCGCAGTGAGGTTCTGGAAGCCAGGTCAAAGACAGAGAGTCTGCCCTCTGGGGACGCCTTTCCCGCATGTGGGCCTGTGACACAGGGCGGCTCAGTGACACAGGACGGCTTCCCACAGTGTGTGCTCACGACTCAGGGTGGCTTTGCACACTCGTGTGTGACACGGGATTGCCTCATGCACTTGTGTGTGTGTGTGTGTGTGTGTGGCTCTGCATCTGGCTCCCTCCGCACAACTCTGATGAGAAACTCTTCCTCACCTGGACTCCTGGGTGGCCAGGGATGGTCATCCAGGGAATGGCCTCCTTGTGAGGTGTTCACACCTTGTCCTCACTCTGGGCCCTCTGCCCTGTGCTGTTCAGGTGGAAGCAACACCCAAAGTGACCTGAGGGCCAGCCTGCCACATAAAAGGACGTGGTGGGCCCCACAGCTGCAGGAAGGGAGGCCATGACTGCAGTGTGGGTGTGTGTCAGGTGACAGTTGCCTGGACCAGGAACAGCTGAGAGATTCGCAGCCCTGAGCAGGGGAAACAAACTCCTCGGCCTCCCCAGAGCTAGCAGAGGAGGGGCGAGGAGAGGCCATGCAGCCTGGCCACTTCTGTCTCTGAGGTTATAGTAGTAATTACAATAGCGACTTCATGCTGTCATTATAGGAATTAAATAAAATTATATTTGCATATATGTATAATCTTGACACAGTGCCAGGTATTGTTGATTAAACACTTAAAAAGAGGCAATTGCAGGCGTTTTGCCAAGTGGAGGCTTGGCATGCGTAGAAATAAGTTTACGAGGGTAAGCTGAATGAGCTCTTGAGAAAGTTCTCCCGATCTCCTTGATCCCCCATGTCCAGACAGCCACTCCCACACAGACCTGCACCCCTGCAGCACCAGGACACAGCTGAACCTGAGCCCCTGGGGGCAGGTGACAGCTCTGCACTGAGCTACACCCTCTACCACCCCTACCCTACATCCCTCAGTTGCCCAGAGCGCGCCTGCCTCAGCGCCCCCAGAGCACTGGGATTATAGGTGAGGGCCACAGCTCTTGGCTCGGGCTGGGTTTTCCTTCAGGTGAGTTGCTGCGTTGAGTTATAGCATCTGCCCTTTGTGTACTCCCCAGGGCTGACTGGCACCCCGACGCTGGGTGGGGAAGGCACAGGCTGAGGCCTGCCTCCCTCCATGCTTCAGGTGCCTCTGACTGAGTGTTGGGGACCAGGCCAGCCCTGTACAGGGCCCCCAGGACCTGCAACACCCACACTGACAGACCAAGCTCCTAACCGGGATCCCCTGTTTCAGATTTTCCCTGACTTAATGCCCGCTCAGCACTGCCTACGTGCACAGGTTGCTCAGAAGCTGCCCAAGGGCCCGACCTGCGGAGTCTAAGCAAGTGGTGATCACAGCTCCTGGGGAGCCGAGGGCAGGGTGGGTCTCTGAGGTAGTAGTGATGGTGGCCCAGTGTCTGACCCGAGATAGCCCTGTGTGGACCTCATCTGAACCTGTGCCAGAAACACCACCAGTGGTGGCTCTGCTTGCCTCAGGTCACAGGCCTTTCAGCTTCACCCAGCCCAGGCTGCCTGCCACACCTCCTTAGATGTCTGCAGTCCAGCCATGAGGTGGGGACATAGCTGCTTTGTGTGAGGGTCATCTGGTGTCCACGTGCCACATTCAGTGTTACCTTAGGAGGCTGTGGCTAGGCAGGGTCACAATCTCTGACTGGGTGGAGGTGACCACAGGGCAGTCTTCCCTGTTCCAGGACATCTGGAGACATGACAGCAGACACAGACAGAGGTGTGGACCCAGGCAGCTGCCTAACTCAGACCTGACGTCAGCCGCCTTCCTACTGCCAAGCAAGATGGGTGTGGGGTGCTTGGGCTGGCCTCTTCCCAGGGCGGGCTCCTCTCCCCCTCTGTGGCCTGCTGCACCCAGACCCCAAATCACAGAGAGGAGCCACCACTCAGGACTGCCATGTGAAGGTCTCAGAGTGCAGGTTCTCTGAACATGGTCCCTCACGTCATGGTCATGTGGAAGAACTGGATCTGTGTGTGCATGCTCACCCCGTGAGGACCAAGAAGCCACTGTCATCCTCATCACAGGGGTCCAGGCTGCTGTGATAGGTGACCTTATTATTATGTATACTTAAAGCAACGACATGTCCAGGCCACGCAGCCTACCACACCGGATGGTGCTGGCAGCGCCATCCCATAACAGGACAACAGCAGGCAGGAGGGAGCTGGCGCCTATGCCTTGGATTGGCACTGTCTGCTTCATTCCCTGGAAACCCTGGTCAGGGCCCTTCCTAGCTCTGTGCGTGTCTGTTACAGGAGCTGCGGCTGACACCAGGGTCACGGGCCTAGCCCAGCGGTCTCCAAGCTGGGGGACACTGGGAGCAGAGGAATGAAGCTAACTTCAGGAGGTCTAGTAGTTCCTGTGCCCCAGGTGATCCTGGACGTCCGCAATGCTGTCCTGAACCTGTAGCTACCTCAGTTCTGGGAAAAGCAGGGTGGTGTGGCCAACCCATGGCATGGTCACCTGGCGTGGGGGCGACCCCTGGCTGGGCACTGCCCTCAGGCAGTATCTTAGGATGGTACCAGACCACCCTGCAGGGAACAAAGGCTTCAGCACAGGGCCTAAGAAGACCAGTAATATCACACTTGACCAGGATTCTCCACATGCTGGCAGGCAACTCTGGCCCCGCCCTTGCCTTTGTTTCCTTTCTGCAAAACTCCAGTGCTCCTGCTGCCCTGTGAGGACAGATCTTGACTGTCCTCAGGTTCGAGGTGCCTGGCTCCCTTCCTGCCTCCCTGCTGCTCCCCTCTTAGGTTGGCTTCAGAGACAGGAGGTGGAGTCTGCTCTGTTGGGGCTCCGTGGCTGCAGCTTTTGGCCTAAAATCCCAGCAACAAGATAGCTGGGAGTCTGTGAAATGGGCCAAGCCACGTCATGACGGTCATGAGGAGCACAGACACCTGTGCATTGGTCTAACAAGAAAGAGTGGCTGCCTCTGAAGAAAACGATGCCCTTGCTGAAAGGAGAAGCTGTTCTCAGTGCACAAGGGATCAGCTACACTTTGGGACTGAAGGACTTGCAACTGAGAAGACTGGGCCATTACAGAGTAACATATGGCATGAAGACCTTTCTAATGGAACCTGATGAGGCGCTGCACATGTGTGCGTGTGCAAGGGCACGTGTCCAGCTGAGCTGCCCTGGAGATCAGAGCGCTGCAGGTCCTGGAAGCAGAAATGCTCAGGAACAGATAGCAACCCTGGTGGAGGCGAGAATGGACTGCTGCTGCTCCCAGAGTAGGAGCCAGTCAGGTGGCGTCTGGGTGGCACCGGCTGAGAGGAGAGCAGACAGCCTGTGGGCTGAGAGCCTGAGAGGGCACCAGACACAGCCGGGGCTCGGCACGCGCTGGCAGGGCCTCTCCCAGAAGCCAGCGGAGAAGAACACAATCAGTAACCACAGCTGGGCCGACATCTGCCCAGACACACAGCACTGTTCTGGGCATTGAGGAGTGACTATCTATCTTGCTACGGGGAAGACTGGCAAAACCTTAAAAGTGTGATGATCCTACTTTCCCTACACTGCCACTGCATGCTAACATCGGCGAAGCCCTCTCAGGGTAATTTGGCAATAAAAATGCACATACTCTATGAGTAAAAACTTGCATTTCTTGTAATCTAATTTGCAAAAATGATAGCATCAGTGCACATGTTTGTGCAAGAAGAAAAACTGCAGCCCTGTCTGCCATCGCGAGCACACAGGCCAAGGGCAAGCGGTCAGTGAGGCACGCGGGCACTCGGAGACAGAGCATGAGGGGCCTATGTGCCACGACCAGAGAGACGCCAGGCCCCACTCCCTGCAGGGGGCATTTGCAGGAAAGCGTGGTCCACATCTACCCCACGCGGGCCGAGTCCAGCCTAGGTGATGGCCTGAGACCCTGTGTGGGAGGCGGGCGTGTACCGTGCCCGGCCAGTGGGGTGCTGGCCCTGTGTGCCCTCAGAGTGTCAGTGGGCTGGGCTGTTGGGCACACTGGCTGCTTGGTGCCACTTTCGACGTGAGGCGCTGGGCTTGTGGGTGTACAGATTGATACTTTTGTGCTTTTTCAAATTTTTCCATTGAAAAGTAATCTTATAGAAGGTAGAGCAGACTGGGGCTGGGCCACGTGGAGAAGCCAGAGGGTGGCAGCTGCAGCCCTGAGGTCAGGACCTACATAGAAAGGGGGCCCAGAGGTCATTGGTGCCCCTTGCACTGACACCTCAGGGTGACAGAGGCACCGGAGCCTGGGTGCTTGGGTACCCGCCCACATGGCTTCCTCTCATCTGTATATAACTTGGGAGGGAGCCTAAGCCCTACAAGGCTTCCCTGGCATGGCCTGCCTTCCTCAGGGCCAGCTCCTCTAACCGGAAGCCTGTGCTGGGAACCTCAGGCCATGTGTCCTGACTGCCAGGGAGCCACGGCAGGGGCAGGGCAGGTGGGGCCTGGGCAGGGAGGCCTGCCGGGCCGTGGCTGCCATGGGACCCTGCTCTGCATCATTGTGCTGCATGCGCCAAGGCATGCAGCTCCCATGTCTCCCCAGCATGCCTGAGCTACAGAGCAGGTGCATCGCCCAGAGGTCCTTCCCCAACTCAGCCACCTCCCACCTGCCCTGCGGGTCACTGTGCTCCATCTGCCTGAGTTAGGCAGCCTGACTGCATTCTCTCCCTCTGCTCCAGGCAGTGGCTACTTCCAGACACACAGGTCTGGCAGCCCCGTGGCCCCTTGAAGACTGGCACGGGGCGCCGTCAGATATGTCTATGGGCAGCAGCCCTCAGGCCCTCCTGGCTGCGAGGAGGCTGCATGTGTTGGCAGAAGAGCTCTGCTCCAGGGGCCCTGGCCAGGCACCTGCTTGGGACCCCTTCCTAAACCTGCATGCACGCTGCCTGTATCTACCAACGTGCAGCCGTGGGGACCTCCTGCCCATGCCGTCAGGTGTGCTTTCCTGGCAGCCCAGAGGCGCCGACCTCAGCCTGCCCTGGCTCTTGTACCCTGTGTGTGGCTGGGGCCAGGGCCCTGGGCTTTGGGCTTGGCCCAGCTCCTTCCAGGGCTCGCATCCTAAAGCCTGGCTGATGATCTCACTCAATCAGTCAATAAGCCGGTGAGCGCTGCGTTTTAACTTCGAAGTGTGAAGGGCTGATCAATCTCTGCTGTGCGCTCTGCTCTCGCAGCCGCTGCGTAGGTTTAAATCTCATCTTCTGTCCAGGAGTTGAGGCTGGAACCTCAGTCTGGAGTTAATCAGCAGTGATGGGTTTAAACGAATGAGATGGATTTTCTAAATATCACCTGGGCTTCCCCAGCGCACACGGGCCCTCTGCAAGGTGTGGCGTCAGGGGCTGCACAACCTCCTTGCTCCAGGCTGCTGCCTGGAGAAGGTTCAGGAACCAAACTACAATGGCTCGGGCTGCTGCCGCTGCCAGCCTTTGCAATTCCATTTGCACAGCAAGGGTGCGAACAGCCAAGGGACAGAAGCACAGACTGGCCTTCGAGAGGCCTGCGAAGCCCCTGTCCACGCCGTGGGCAGGGTCCTGGCCGGCCTGGTGCCTCCCGCTGCCCCTCCCCCAGTTGCTTGTGCATCTAGCGTGGCCAGGCTCTGGAGTCACTTAAGTCATAAAGGGGCCATGGAGATCCAGGCCTGAGGGCTGTCGTGCGGGGCATCTGCGCCTCTGCTGTCCTACCCTGCCATGCTCAGGGCCATATACGGCTCCCTGAGTCCATTCTCTTGCTGTGAGCTGCTGAGAGCCCCAGGGCCAGTGGCTGTTCCGAGGGGCCCCAAGCTGCCAGGCTGCACACAGGCAGGTGTGAGCTAGGTAGGGTGCCTTGAAGTCCCCGTGATCCTGCCCTGGAAGTACAGAAGCATCTGGGGCAGGCTAGGCCTCGGCACGCACCAGGTCTCCTCCAGAGCAGTGTGTGGGTGTCAAGCTGCCAGCCTGTGCCCATCCCACCCCCCATTCCTCACCCTGTGCAGCAGCACCCCCAGCCATGGGGTTGCTAACTGCTCCCAGCATCTGGCTCTGAGCTGCACCTCACACAGCACAGGAGGCAGGAGAGTGGTGGAGTCCCCACTATGTCGTGGGCCTCAGCTGGCCCTGGGGACAGGGGAAGTGTAGCAGGCATGGCCTGCACTTCAGAGCTGTACTGAGGTAGGAGAGAAGAAGTAAAGGTAGGTGGAAAGGAGGCCAGGAAAAAGGAGATTTTAAAACTGGTTTTCAGAAGAGCTGCACTCTAGGACACAGAAGTTACTGTAGCCTGTTGACGCTTTCTTCTCTCTTTTCCTATAACAAGCCCGGGCAATTCACTTTCACCTGTGCACAGACCTCGATGACCACCGTGAGCTGATCTCTCTTGTCACCCTTGAAGGAGCCACACTGTGGTGGCAGAGGACCTGCTTCAGACTCGCAAAGTGGCCAGTGTCTGGCACAGCCCAGATGGGCAGCTCACAGGTGGAACTCATCCTGGGCCACCCATGTGGAGGCAGCCAGCCCCAGAAGCACACGCTGCCGGCCCCACGGGCCTCTCCATTTCTCTTCGAGCTTTCCCAGTTCCACCTCATAACCTTTTCCACAACCTACCTGCAGGCCGCTCTGCTGCGGCCCTCTCCCAGTCCCTACTTCCAGCTGCCCTGGGCAGGTGTGCTCGGATCCAGCTCCAGGCCTCATCTGAGACTGGGCTCCAGCACACACAGACACTTGGGACACGTGACTGCTGGCCCCCTGGGTTGGGAGGGGCTGCCCCACCCCCACCTCCAGTGACACAGCCTGCCAGGCTGCTAGGAGCAGAGGAGCGGCCTGGGCAGAAGGAACAGGTGTTCTCAGTGAGGAGCAGCGAAGGTGGCTCAAGCAGAGGGCAGGGCAGGCTGTGTCCCCCCCACCCTCCGCTCCCAGGGACCAGAGTACCTGTCTCTTGCACCTGTGCTCAGAGAAGCCGGACGGCCCAGGGCAAAAGAGGGGGCTGGGATCGGAGGGCGGCCGAGCAGGGTTCTGGGGCCCTTCCGATGGCTGGCTGCACTGGGCATCTGGGAGCTGGGCTGTGTCCCTGTACCTTGGGGCCACAGTGGCATCTCTGCCATAGCACAGTCTGCAACAGCAGCACACACACACACACACACACACAGTGACATGTACATATGCACATATGGATATACACACAATGACCCATATACATGTGGATACACAGTGACACACACAGATACACAGTAGATATACCAGTGACACACACAGATACACAGTGATGCACAGTGACACACAGTGACACACACAGACACCTGGATACACACAGTGACATAAACGATACACCAGTGGCACACACACAGACACACACAGCAATGCACAGATACACACACAAGACACCGGTGACACACACACACACGGATGCACACAGTGATTTTGGAGACACACGCACAGCGACACACTCACATGGATGTACACAGCGACATGCATATACACGGAGACACAGTATACACAGATACATAAATACATAGAGAGACACGGGTAAACACAGAGACACTCACAGGTGCGCACAGGAGTAGAGATACACAGAGACACAACAAATACACACAAAGAGGCACAGACACACAGACACATATGCAGATGGAGATACACAGATGCAGACACACATGGACACGCAGATACGTACGCAGATACTGACACAGACACACATATATACCCAGATATGCACAACAGACATGCAAATACGGACAGACACACACACACACCACAGACACGCCCCGCGCCCCTGCTGAGGACTTTCTGTTCTGTACTCTAATCTGCATGTCTCCGTGAGGCTCAGGCCCTCCTGGGGCAGAGACGGGTCTGTGAGCACCGCACTCACACTCACACTCACAGTGGCTTAGTCCCCTGGCAGTCTGAAGCTCATGGGCTTGGGGAGGAGTCTGATTGAAGGCCGGCTGTGGGCCGTGGCCTGGAAGGCTGTCTCCCTTCTCCCCCTTGGCCTCTCCCCGCTTCCCAGCCCCGTGCCAGGAGCTGTTTCCTTCTGCCCAGCTGCCCTGACCTGGAACCGGGCAACCGACCGAAACCTCTACAAACTGAGCCAAGACAACGTTTTCACCTTTTATGTGCAGGTGTTGAGCACTGGGTGTCGGCAATGAAGAAGGGGACCAGGACACGAGGTCCCAGCGGGGCCGCTTCCCTCTCTCACTAATCACAGAGCTGGCCTTCCTGGCTACGTCCTGATGAAAGAGCCGCGCCCTGTAGGTGGAGCTTGGCTTCATCATCTCCTCTTCTGCCATCGACATGAGACCCATCTAGGGCCGAGGGCGTCACACTCTCCTGGACCTGGGGCTTGAGGCCAGACCCAGGCAGCGCTGGTGGGACTTGTGGTGGGGAGGTCCTGCCTACATTACACGATGTCCCCTCAGTCCCTGTGGTCACCCTCAGAGACCCCCCTTCCTAACGCCTGCCAGGAAGTGGAATAGGACAGGGCTGCACAGGCTCGTAAAGTCATCTGCATGTGGTGGTGGCCCCAGGTGTCTTCACTCCAAGTGTCACGTTTGGTCTGAGGAAGTCACCGTGCAAGCCCAGCCTCCCGTCCCTTTCTGGTCTGCACAAGCTACCACCATGCCAGGCCCCACACAAGAAGCCCTGGTGCTGAGCCCCCAGGGGCCCCCACAGCTGCTCACCTACAGGCCTATGCTGCCCGCTCTCCCCAAGAGTCTTGGCCTCACTGGGCCTGGCTTTGTGCCCAAGCCCATCTGTGCCCTTTGGTGGAGCATCCAGGCTTGGCACAGTGCCCTGCTAAGTTTGTGCAGTCAGAAGCCCTGCGTCTGCTCACCCCGCACCTCACTTTCCTGTACCTGATACCCCATGCCTAGTCACCCCCATACTTGATCTCCCTCTTACCTGACTGCCCCTCCATCAGGACTGTCCTCCTGCACCACGCAGTGATGCTGGTCATCCCGGTCCATATTCAGCAAGGATCCTGCTAAGGCACTTCATCCAGAAGCCCTGGACAGTGTCTCCTCTTAGCACTTTTCCTCACTGGCCCCACTCCCTGGCTGCGGGCCTCTGCTGCCCCTGCCCTGCTGGGCCTGAGTCCCGCTGCTCCCTGTTGCACGGCCTCGCTGCCCCGACCCAGCCCTGAACAGCACTCTGAATGTGTCTTGATCCTGGACTTCCGCCAGCATCACCGTGCTGTTCTCTAATACTATCATGGGTGGCGGCTGTCAGGAAAGTCAGGTGGCGGGTCCTCGTGTCCCTGTTGCTCTGTTCTTCCCGCATCCCTCACATGTGCATACCCTTGCATTCCACTTCCACTGACTTTGTCTACCCCCCCAAAGCCTTTGACTCTGCACGCCCAGGAGGGGGCTGGCCCCTGCCAGCTGTGGGTCTCTGTAGAGGGTGCTCCTCAGCCCAGGCCTCAGCTCTTTGAGTACAACCCCGGGCCCAGGGCTTGGGCTGCCCTGTTGTCCTGAGTGGAGATGTCCCCTCCTGGTCATTTCCTCTCACGTGGTTCCTAGACATGGTGCTGCTGTGACACATCTGCAACCACCTGTCGCAACACAGAGCCGCAGCTCAGGCACAGACAGGCAGACTTGACTCTGGTAACCTCTGCTACGTGACCCCTCCAGGCGACACAGGAGGTGTCTACATAGCAGGTGGCTGATGACGGCAAGTCTGCGGAGGTGACCAGAGAGCTGCCTAACTCTCTCAGATCACTGTCACCTGGGAAAGCCAGGCCAGAACTCAGGAGTGTGGATGTCCCTGTCCTGGGCCATTCCTCATAGCTGTGGCCACCTCCAGCTGCGTTCCCTGACCACTCCTCAGAGTGACAGGAGCACCCAGCCCAGCACCCACAGGTTCTCTCCAGGACCTCAGCCCTGATGCCACCCAGCCAGTGTGGCACTGGTCACCCACACACCTGGTGGCCACTTGTCACTCCTGCACCTACCTGGGCCACTGCCCCATGCCTCATTTCTTGGTACTGTGGTCCTTGGCTGGCTACCTGGACTTGAGATCTTGCCCTGGAGCCACCCGGGTTCTTCCCTGCAGGCACCCCACCTGCAGGCAGCCCACCTGCAGGCACCCCAAGTCCTCCTTGTCCTGAGCAGCTGAGTCCCAGTGCTCTGGCCACTGCTGGCCCAGACCGGTTCCACCTCAGACCCCAAGTTATTGCAGGGAGGGCTCCTCATCCCTGGTCACCTCTGTCCTCTGGCTCTGTGTCAGCCCACTCCCTGGCTTTATGTCCTTCGAGTCACTCAGTGTCGCACTTGCTGGCCCCTTCTCCTGGGGCGTGCACTCAGTGACATTGTGCCCCCCATTCACGTCCTCCTCACAGCAGGAGTCCCTTGAGTTGGTACTGCTCCCCGGACCCAGCCCGCCCAGGCTGAGCCTAGCACAGACACTCTATGGAGGTGGCTTTCCCTTCTCACCTCTGATACCTCATTCACTTAAAATGTAATCGATGCCGACGAGAGAGGAAGTTTCCTGTTCTTTTTTAACTTTTAACGTGTGAACGCCCGATACTCAGCTCGCTCGGCACAGGCCTCCATGGGAGGCCGTGGCGCGGCTCGCACTTTCGATCTACCTGGGCCACGCAGGGGGACGTCGCCCTGCCGTGCACTGAGAGCTGCTGCTCTGCCCTCAGCTCCAGCTGCTGCAACAGCGGTGAGGACTGAGTGGCCCCTCCCTGGCTCTGCAGTGATGCCTGCGGCTCCATGACTGCTGAGCTCCCCTAATCCACAGGAAGGAGATGCGACCCTCCCTGGCAGGGACAGCCACACAGGTTTCGTTAAGATGCTGAAAACAGCACAAATCACCACTTCTGCCCCACTGGGCTGAGAAATCTGTGGGTGACAGGGTGTAGTAAAAACACATCTTTTTAGCCTGCATGAAAACAAACATTATCTTGGAAGAAGGAAAAGGCAAGTGTTTTAAAGGAGTAAAAACAATTATTTACGCTAGGGGAATGTGAGGGACATGGCATGACTTATTGGCAAATAGTATTTAAATGAAATTCACAGGACCCTCAGCAGCCCCTACTGGCGGGTGCACAGGAAGGACCCTCAGCCTGCGGCCTCCCACACTTCCACCGGAACTCAGCCCCCGCGCATAGCAGCCCCGACCGACCAACCGGCGGCCGTGCAGGTAGGACCTCTCCACCTGCAGGCTTCCACCCCGCCACCAGAACTCAGGCCCTACCCTCAGCAGCCCCAGCCAACCAACAGACTGACTGGACTGGCAGGTGCTCAGGTTGGGCCTTTTGGCCTGTGGCCCCCTGCACTTCCAGGGGAGCTCAGCCCCCACCCTCAGCGGCCCCAACCAAAAGAATGGCCAGCGGGTGCACAGGTGAGACCTCTTAGCCTGCACCCCGCATCAACACTGGAACTCCACCCCACCCACAGCTCATGACTGAGAGGCACATAGGCAGGAACACTAGGCCTACACCTTTGTGCCACTAGAACTTGTACCTTACATAGAACACAAGTCCGGCATCTGCTGTGGAGCCCCACAGCAAAATTCCCTGCAGAGAGGCTGGGGGTCGGACCCTACCAGCTAACCCGTGAGCTGAGCATCTTGCCAGCGGAGCACGGTGGGCTCTCCTCCAAAAGCTGCAGCTGAAGAAGCTGAGCACAGCAGCCAGACCCAGACAGGCGCATCTGGACGAGATCAAACTTGGCAGATCCGGATCCAAATTCCAGAAGGTGCCAACAGCATAACTTCACCAAAGTTCTGCACCAAAGGTCAGGGATCACTGTTATACAGAATGGTACAGACAAGGAGCAAAATACAATCTCAGGGCCTGAGCCCACCTGGAACCAGTACAGAAGACACTACCATAGAAGAAAGTGGGATCATACGGCCGAAATCTCTGAGTTAGGAGCATCTGAAGTGAAATTCACAGGAGGGACCATCGAGACCTCGCAGTGGGGGCTCAGCATTGCCAGGGGTGCGGAGAGCCCCACTCGGATCAGGCACGGCCCGTGGGGAGGGCTTGGCTCCTGCGCTTCCCCTGCTTCCTGCACAGCTCCTCAGCACGTCAGAAGCCTGCAGCGCTGTTCTGATTTGGCTTGGGGCTTTTTAGTGGCTAACAACAACACCATAGCCTCTCTTAACGGTTGTGGAGGCCAGGAGCCCACAGGGCTTTACCTGTACTGAGGCTCCCACTACCCACGTTTCCCGTTACCCACGCATCGTGTCCTCTTCACATGGGGACCCTCAGCCACAAACTGCCGAGTATGCTGTGCAGATGTGCTGAGGCGGGCTTGGTCGATACAATGCCGGGGGTGGGTGAGGCTCTGGAAACACCCAGGAGCGGCTGCCAGTCACCTCGTTCTTCCAGAAAATGCAAACTGCCTGACCGCCCCTCCCCCGTGCCTG
>PVKN010021381.1:0-15556 GCA_004027915.1 Capromys pilorides
GAGTAGTTGTATATATAGTCCAACATTCCATAATTATAGTGGGATACTGGTGAAACTGGCAATGTTGGAAGCTGTTGGTATAAGCCTCTTACAGCTCATCATACTAATCTAGCTCTGTGTTCTATGCCTCATAATTAAGCTTAAATCTATTCACTAGTTGATGGCTTTGGGGTTGTTTGCAAGATAGATCTATGACAAATTGTGCTGCTATAAACATGGATGCACATATGTCATTGTGGTATGATGTCTTCAATTCTTCTATTAAAATACCCAGAAAGGAAATAGCTTGGTTGAATAGGACTTCGAATCCTAGTTTTCTGAGGCATCTCTATTCTGATTTCTGAAGAGGTTGCACAAGTTTACATTCTCACTGACAGTGGAGAAGGGTTCCTTTTGCCCACAGCCTCTCCAGCAAATTTTAATGAGTAGAACATATTTATTGAGGGAAAGAAAGGCTCCAGAATTTGTTATAAGTTGATTTCTTTATGATAGCCATTCTTCCTTGGGTGTGATGAAATCACAATGTTGTTTAATTTGCATTTCTTAAAGACCAGTGCTGATGAGCATTTTTAAGATCTATTTATTTGCCATTGGTATATCCTCCACTGAGAAGGGTGTATTCATCTCAGATGTTCATTTTTGGATTGGGTCTTTAACTTTTGGGGAGCCTAATTTGTTTTAGCTCTCTATATTTTCTAGATAGAAGTTTTTATGAGAATGGCTGTTGGTTAAAATTTTCCCCCAATTTGGGCTGGGGAGATAGCTCAGTAGAATAAACACTTGCCTGGCAAGTGCAAGGGCCTGAGTTCAGTCCCAAGTTCAGAAAAAAAGAAAAGATTTTTCCCTCAATTTGTGGGTTTTGTTTTCATTCTGGTGGTGATTTCTTTTAATGTGCAAAACTTTTTAATAAGATGAGATTCCAATTGTTTTTTCTTTGAAGTACTTCCCATTCAGTTTGAGTTTTGTTCATGAACTCTTTGCCTTTCCTATGTCTTCATGCAATCTACCTGTCTTCTCTTTCAGAGGATCTAGTGTTTCTGTTTAGATTTCTAATATGTTTTGACTTTAGTTTAGTTCAAGATAATAGATGTAGGTATAATTTTAGTCTTTGGCATTTGGAAAGTCAGTTTTACTGGGACCATTTGTGAGAGAGACTTTCTATCTTCCAATGAACATGTCTAGCCCCTTTGTCAAACATAAGGTGACTGAGTGTGTTTGCAGTTGTATCTGTATCCTCTAATCTGTTCCATTGATTCTCAGGTCTGTTTTTTCCCCAGTACCATGCTGATTGTATCACAGTAGCTTTGTTGTATAATTTCAAGTCAAGGACTGTGATAGCTCCAGCTTTGCCTTTGATGACTATGATTACTTTTGCTATTCTATATCTTTTATGGTTCCAAATGAATTTTATGAATGTTTTCTCTCATTATTCACAGATGACATGATACTCTACAGGGAAGATCCAAAAAGCTTCATCAGGAAATGTCTAGAATTAGGGCTGGCATGGTAGCTCAGTGGACTAAGCACTTGCTTTGGCAAGCACAGGGATGAGAGTTTAATCCTGAGTCCTTCATACAGTGCCAGCCCCACCCTCAGGGCGTACTGAGCCGGTGACAGAGTCTAGGAGTGGTGGTGCAGTCTGTAATCCCAGTGCTGAGGCGGGGGGAGCTAAAAACAGGAGGATCACTATGAGTTTGAGCTGTGTAGTGAGACCCTGTGCCAAATACATAAAAAACTGAAAAAAGAAACTCCTAGAATTAATAAAACAATTCAATAACATAGCAGGATACAAAGTCAACACACAAAATCAATAGCATTTATATACACAAACAACAAATTCACTCAGCACAAAATTAGAGAACAATATCCTTCACAGTAGCACCTAAAATACTTTGAAATTAATCTAATAAAGGAAATACAAGATCTATATAATGAAAATTACAATATCTGAAAAAAGAGATTAACGAGTACTGTGGTTTATGTCTAGGTGTTCCCCCAAAGCCTCATGCAGTCATGGGGCAGGGACTTCTAGAGTTTGAGATTAATTCATGATCAAGGCTGGGATTATGAGTTTTAGTGCTGCTGGGATTATGGGTGTGACTACTTCTTCCAAACTGGAGTACATAGCTTGAATGCACCTTAAGAGAGACAGACTTCCTCTCTGTAGTGACTATGCCTCTCTACCACTGCTCCTACCATTTACTCTTGCTCTTATGCTGTTTTCTGCTGCCCTCTGCCATGTGCCACTCTGTCTTGGACCCCACTGATTATAGACTGAAGCCTCCAGTAACTGTGAGCTGAATAAACTTTTCCTTCCTTCATTTTGGGTTTCAGGTATTCGTTCCAGCAATGAGAGAAGAGTAATTGAGACAAAGAGTATTTAGTGAATGGAAAGATATTCCTTGCTCATGGATAGGAAGAACCAACATTGTGGAAATGACCATGCCCCTAAAACTATTATACAGATTGTTTGAAATTCTAACCATACTCTTATTGTTTTTACAGAGCTTTGATAGTCTTTGTTTTAGTCTTTAAATAAAATCGTACTGGTATTTGAAAAAATAAAGTGTCATGAAAGGTTTTCTTGTCAAATGCCTTTAGTTTTCTCAGTACTTCTATTTATCTTTCCTGTCTTATTGCAAAAGATAAACCATGGGTATCAGAACCTAGTTCTTCCGGGCAAAGAACTCTGTTTGTCTTCATGGTCATCAACCTAAGGAACTGTACATTTTTCTACTATCTCTGAAATAAATGTCTCCACTGGTATCACTGGTGGCTCCACTTTGCTGATGAGAGTCGGAAACCCTTCATAGATCACAAGCAGTGGCCCACCACTGAGTTCTGTAGCTTTGTTCACATTATAGATGTATTTAAAAATGGCACCATGGCCTCTTCAGCTGCAGTAGCCAGCTTTTTTCTTTGTTAAAGAGATTTTATTTTCAAGAAAATAGAAAATAAGAAAAAAAAAAACGTTAAGGATGATACAGAATTTGAAAACACGATGATGGGAAGTCAACAATGGTTACTGTGTTGCATATTATTATCTTTGAAGTAGTTGTTCAGATTACCAGATGCAGACATGAAAATTAATAAATAAATAAGCATTAACTATTCCTTTCAACAAACCAATAGAAATTAGTAGTGCAATTTCTTTGCTATCATACATATATATACATATTCCTTTTATTATATAAATATCATAAATATGTTATATATATTTCCTTTATAATGGAATATATCTCCTTTGTTTCTTTCTTTGTAGACAGCTTCTGAATAGCTGCAATCTGTTGTTTTTTTTTTTTTTTTCCAAAAGTTTCAAAATCACACACTATTGAAAATTTTGGTAATGCTTCACTCCTTGAACTGTCAGGGAGACACATCTGTTGATTGTCCATGAATCACAAATAGATAAGAATTTAATTTTCATATATTGGCATCAAGATCCTCATGTCACTGAAGTGAAAACTGCCATTTGTAGATGTATGCATTGGAGGAGTGAGTGAACCAGGATCAGAGGATGTAGATGCAGTGGATGGTGTGAGTGCTCCAGTCCACTCCTTTAGGGCAGGGTTGTCCTCTAGCCCAGCCCTTTGGGAACAAGTGTATGGCACTAATCCCTAAACTTGGTCTCAGACTTTCTTCTAAAGTATGTTGGTTATGTCAGCACGACACCCTTCACTCACCTCCAGACAGGTGGCCAGCCCATTTCCCAAAGTGTAGCTTCCTTGACCAGGTGCTATGCCCTCTGCCCCTCCTTTCCTCAAACGATGGGTGTGGCCACCTATTAATTGTGCCATCACAGTTCTGAACATCTTACAGGGAGAGACAATGGTAACCTTCTCTGAAATGTAGTTTTGAGCAAGTATGTGTAATAAATAGCCTTGGAAGATACAGATCATGTCTTTTTCAGAGTAATGGTGGGGCAGATTTAATGCAAACTTTATTAAAAGATGTTGTTCTTAAAGTCATGGCTCCTCTTCAAAAATGCACCCTACTGTGTGCAGGTGTTTGGGGGTCCTTATCCTATCTCTTTGTGGGCTTGGGTGGTTAGGGAAGTAGAAAGAAAGAACAGGGATGCTTCAGCTTTGCTTTTGCTGTGTTGTTCATCTTTCTAACCCTGGAGTCTCACGTCTTTACCAGCATCTGTGAAACTTTAAAAGACTGACTTTTGAACTTGTAAGAAGTCTCAAACTTCAGCCCTTATGGCCTTGATAGCTAGAATTTAGTAATTTTTGGTCAATGAGGATGGATCTGGATGATAAAAAATATGATGGCTGCTGACTAGGGGTTGAGGAAGTCTCTGAAAACAAGCTCTCATGTACAGTAGTTGATGGAACCCAAATAATTCAGTCTAGAGAACAAAAGGCCAAGAGAGTGCATGAACATAGTCTCCCAATCTTCAAAGAGTAATGTAGAAGAACGAATACTTTTTTCTTGGGCTGCTGTAAAGGACAAAGTTCAAACTAATATATGAAAGATGCATTGAAGCAGATTTTAGCCAGTTGGTAAGGAGACATGCTCCTTACCTGCAAAAATCTGCAGCTCCTGCACATGAACAGACTGAGCTGTACAATTAAGATAGAATTTGTTTTGTTCAGGCTTTAATTAGGCATGCTCAATAATGCAATGGCTTCTGTGCTTGTGGATATGGAAGGTATTTACAAACATTACTGGAATTGTTTATTGTGAAACCACCATTCCACTAGAGAGATTATTTCAGATAATATCTTAGGGTTCTTGAGCAATATCAGATTCTAGACATTTCTTTATTATCATACTGCGGCTATAGCACCTCTAAAGCTTATGTTCAAAAGGTTAGAATGCAGACTTCTGAATCTGACTTTAAGCACTGTGTTTATTTATTTCCATACTTTTCAACTAACATCCCGTAAATGAAGAACTTTAGTCTAGAGCACAACTGGAAAAATTATGTGGGAAACCTTAGACAGGAGGCAAATTGCACCAACTACTTTGCCATCTATTTACTCATTAGCAACTATTCTGCCGCTGATTCTGTTGTGGACCTGGGGAATATGGAAAAAGTGACACGCCTCCTTGTCATAAAGATTTGCGCCTATGTGCGGACACAGCTAAGTAAATAAACAATAAGAATGTATTTTTCTTAGAGACATAAACTCAGAGTCCTGTAGTATTAGAGGGCGGAGCATAGGAGGCAGATCTAGGCATAGAAAAGTGTCATGAAAGACTTCACAAAGGAATTGAACAGTTTTAGAAATGAAGTCAAGGTAAACTAAAGAAGAAAAAGCATGTCCTATAACAGTGAGGTGATGTTGTAGCCTATTTGCTGTTGCTGTAACAAATTGTTTCACTCACAGCTTTCGAGGCAGGAAGTCCATGCAGCATGATGCCAGCTCTGGTGCGGCCTCTGTGGCTGTAGCGCAACATGGTGAGTGGCATCACCACATCAGTGTGAGGTAAGGGGGATCACATGGTGGAGAGGAAGCCAGAGACTGGGGAGCATTCATTCTGGCACTTTTATAACAACACTTTCATGAGCCCTAACTGGGATCTCGTGAAAACTACTTCAACACTTCTAGGGCAGCATCACCGATGTCTTCACCATCTTTTATTAACTATCATCTCTTAAAGATTCCATTAACCTTCATACTGAGAACATGGCAGGTATGGACAGGCAGATATGTTCAAGGAGATACAAATAGTATGATCTGGGTAAAGGAGAGGGAGAGATGCAAAAAATCAAAGGGCTGGAGAGTGAAGCTCTAAAAAGGCCTTGTGGAGCAGAAATGAGAACTTCTGTTTGCCAAGATGGCTCCATCTGCATGTTTAAGACAGACCCTGGATAGAAAGTACTGGAGGCAGGGATCGGTTGCTGGAGTAATCCAGCAGAGATATTATGCTTTTATAAGTGTGACTGGTGCATGCTTTGAATTATGACAATTGAAGTATCCCCAGATTTGCCTTAGAAAACTGTAATGGGTCAAGAGAAATTCCAGGTCTGGGAGATAGCCTGGCAGTGTAAGTGCCTACTTGGTAAGCTCAATGACCCGGGTTTGATCCTTGGTACCACATGATAGGCCGAATCCACCCCTGGCCAACTGAGCCAGCCACTGAAACTGGGCATGGTGGTGCACACCAGAAATCCCTGTGCTGGGGAGTCTGAGACAGCAGGATCACTATGAGTCCAAACTGCTTAATGAGACCCTATACCAAATAATAAACAAATAAATAAATAAATAGTAATTCCAGAGTCCTGAACATTGAACTTTGTAGCCTCTCTGGGACAGGACTCTATGACAATATGAGCAGGGGTGGTCTCATAGGTGGGGGCATCAATTGGCATTAGGTAAACTGGGTCAAAATGCAGAAATGCAGACCCTACCAGTCCTCTTATGGTGATTGGTTTTGGCTTTCTCTGTTCCTGTAAATGGCACTGTGGGTGCTAGATGTGTCCTCCAGTGTCTATGGAGATCATTTAAACACCAGGTACCAAAATAACTTCTGAAAGAGAAAGGGCTTGGTTGCTAGGAAACCAGTGGTCACTATTAACCACACCTACAGGGCAGCTCCAGATGAAGTCCTTTTTCTTCAGAAAGGAATTTTTAATTCCTCCCTTGAACTGCCACTGCCTACATATTTAATTTCCTTTTGGGGTACAGCAACCATCTGGCTTGCTAACAAAGGGTTTCTAGCTGATTGTGAAAAATGTTCAGAGCTAAAACTTGACTAGATGTGAGCCTTGCCTCCCGCCCCTCAAAATCAGAAAAAAATTAGATCTTTCTATTTTCTTTCTTTCTTCTTTCTTCTTCCTTCCTTCCTTCCTTCCTTCCTTCCTTCCTTCCTTCCTTCCTTTCTTTCTTTCTTTCTTTTTTCTTTCTTTCTTTCTTTTTTTCTTTCCTTCTTTCTTTCTTGTTTCTCTGTTTCTTTCTTTCTTCCACTTTTTGGGGCTAAGAATGAATAACATTATGATAGAACCTTTTAGAATTCTCACTTATATTTCCTTTTGAAAATGATTTGTTTGGCATTCCACAACCAGCCAAAAAAAATGGGCAAAGCACTGAGGCAGATAAGAAGAAAGAATGCAAAGAATTCTTCCCAACTAGTCCTGGTCAGGTTGGAGAGGGAAGATGACGAGCTGGACCTATGGGTGACAGGGGTCAGAAGATCCTGGCTGGCTTCACGCTGTGGCAGAGCACCTGTCCTGGCAGCCCATTGTCTGATCTTCAAGGCATGCTCAGGACAGATTTACAAAAAACAAATCTCTGCTGTATTAGAACTCAGGATGCCAAACTTCTCTTTGCACCTATCGTGAGTTCCTCACAAAACAAATAAGTAGTGCAAGCAAGTCAACCAGAGCCCAGTGACAGGGGTCCAGGAATCTGCTCAGAGGGTCAGCGAAATAGGCAAGGGGCCATGGGGAGACTCCTAGCTGGACACTCAGTTCTGTAGCAATAACCAAGAAGTCACCAACCATTTGGAATTTGTTATGGGTGGTATCCTCAGCCCTCACGCATTCATATGTTGAAGGTCAGACCTCCAATAGCTCAGAATGTGTCCTTGGATTTCGAGTCTTCAAGTAGACATTTATGTTAGGATGTGGTTCTTAGGGTGGAACCCTAATCCAACAGGACCAGTATTCTTAATAAAAGTGAAGAAATATCAGACATGTGTTTAGAGAAGAAATACCATAGGAGAACACAGTGAGAAGGTGGCTGTCTGCAAGCTGAGGTGAGAGGTCTCAGCAGAAACCACCTGCTGCCACGTTGCCCTTGCATTTCAGCCCTTGGGAACATTAGCAAATGCATTCCTGTTGTTTAATCTACCTAGTTTATGGTATTTAGTTTGGGAACCTTAGCAAGGAATGTGATTTTCGCAGATGCAACCTAAATCTGTGGAGAGACAAGCAATATTGTTCATTTCTTCCTTTAACTGAAAATTAGTGGAGAAAACAATTAGGGTGAAGCTAGTAACACCTGGAAAATAAAGAAGTCTGGAAGGAGGATGCACTTTGACAAAGCGTGAACTGCAAGGCCCCAGGCTATCTTAGAATAATGAAACTTGGGGAATCTCTCTTCCCCTGGAGTAACTTACTTTCCCTGCTCTCCATGTATCCTTGCACCTAATAAAGTTTGAACATGGGTCATTTCCCAAGACTCGGGTTCCTTAAAAGCTGCAGCAAAAGAAGCCACAGCCCTTCCTGAAGGATGCCTTGGAGGCAAAATTAAGCTTGCTGTGAGATTCAGTAGCAAAACTAAACTGAATAAAGAGAAGTTCTACCCTGACCTCATTAGTAAGAGCAGGATGAAAAAGAAAAAAGAAAACAGAGGGGATGAGCACAACACAAGGAAAATGTCATGAAAATGAAGAAGAAATCCATCCAGAACGTACACAGAGAATCCAATCTTGGAGGCAACAGTCCAAGCAGCAGAAGGAATTCCCCACAAGTGTTTGTCATTTTTGTGCAACCTGGTAGGAGTGTGAATCCAATAGAAATAAGTGCTCAGAGATGAGACAATCAAGCCACTGGACATGATGCAGTGGGACACTGCAGATCTAGGGGAGAAGAGTGGCAGAATAAAGTATTTTCATTACAGAATTTTAAAAATATTAAACAGTAAAGAAGGGAATGGGCATTGCTGAAAATTCAATTACTGAAAATGTGGAAAGGTTGGAAAGCAACCTGTGGGTTGCTGAGGCCCTGTGGTCTGAGTGAAGGGGAAGAGGGGAGGTCACTTTGGAGGTTCTTGCAGTCATTGAAACAAGAGATAATGAGGGGGAGAACAGGATGTGCTATGGTTTGAAATTTAAGTGTCATTGTAATGGGACTGGTTGGTCCTTCAAGAGTGACTGGCTCCAATAAAAGCAGGAAGAAGGGCAAAAAAGGCAAGCAAGTGTAGGCCAATAAAGAAGGACAACAAAGTATATACCTAATAATCTGTTGATTCATGTAGTGAGTATTACGGAGCATATAGGCAGAGCAAAGTCCTCGGTGAGTTCACTCGCGAGCAAATGAGCAGGTCATTAGGGTGGAGAGTTATAAGCACAGAGGAGAAGCACTAGCAGGGTGAAGGTGAAGGGGGCAGTGGTTCTTTAGGGCAAGTGGAGCAGATCTTTTAGGAGACTGGGGAGGGGAGAGCAGAGGAAGCAAGGAGTGAGCCCTAAGGATACCTAGGGGAGGGAAGTTGCAAGAAAAGAAAACACATATGAGAATGCCCCAGAGGGTAAGGGAGATAGCTCAGAAGCTTAAGCACCTGCCTAGTAAGTGGAAGGTTCTGACTTTGATCCCCTGTACAAAATCAATCAATCAATCAATCAATCAATCAACCAATCAGTCTATAGAGTCACCACATACTCAGTACATTTGGAGTTTCAGAGGACTGCTGTGGCAAGAACAGTTAGTCATTTGGTGGCTGCTAGATAAGCACACAAAGAAGAGAGGGGGTCCTAGTTGAATTCCTTCCCTTTGTGGACCACTGCAGGGATTGCAAGAATGCTTTGATCACTGGGATGATCCTGATCCACTTGTTGAAATGAGGCCCTGTGGTCTGAGTGAAGGGAAAGAGGGTTGGTCACTTTGGAGGTTCTTGCAGTCATTGAAACAAGAGATGATGAGGGGGAGAACAGGATGTGCTATGGTTTGAAATTTAAGTGTCATTGCAATGGGACTGGTTGGTCCTTCAAGAGTGACTGGCTCCACTTATGAACGGACTGAGGCCATCATAGCACCAGTTGACCAGTTACCACAAGAGTGCATTGTCATGGAAACTGGCTCTGTCTGTTGAATGCCACCTTGCTCTGAGCCCTACTCTCTCACATGCCACATTGTTCTGTGATGCCCTCTGCCATGGTATGAGGAAGTCTGAAAGCCCTTAGACGACATACCTTGCTCTTTAACTTCCAAGCCACCTGAGCTGTGAGCTGAATAAACCACCAGTGTTTCTACATTACCCAGTTTGTGGTATTCTGTTATAGTTGCAGACAGTGAATCAAAATGGAAAGGTTAGTAACATGTAGTCAGATTTTAGATATTTTGAAAAAAGATATAATAAAGTTTGTAGAGGGAACAATATGTGCCATGGAAGTAAAAAGGGAGCCAACAACAATGTCTCAGTTACCTTTTCTCTTGCTGCTGGGATAAAATACCTGATACTCAAAATTAAGGAAGGGAAGGTTTATTTAGCTCACAGTTAGTGGAGGTTTCAGTCCAAGGCAGAGCTGCACACGGTAGAGGGCAGCCTTTCATGTTGGGGGAAATCAGCAAAGAGCAAAGGGAGGAGCAGCAGCTGAGACAGCTAGCAGGCTTCTCCCCCTCCTTATTTTAGATGCAGAGCACCTACCCCAGGATGGGTATCACATGCGTGTAATCCCTGCATTGGACCATGAATTAATCACAAACTCTAAAAGCTGGGCCAATGGCTGTGTGAAACTTTGGGGACACTTAGACACAAACTGTAACAAAAAACTACAGGCTTTGGGCCTGAATATTGAGAAGGACTAAGCTTCATGTATTGGATGGAGAAAATTATGGCAGGAAAATGGGTGTGACAGGAGCTAGCATCTGATTTTGGGCATAAACTTGACTTTGACTTTTAGGTGGAGCTACAAGACAGCTGGATGGGCAACCATGGAATTCCAGGGAAGGTGTACTTTAAAGATATGCATATTTGAGCTAGTAAATGTACTCTGAAGTCCTCGAAGGAGAGAACAAAACAAAGGGAGCAGAAAATTGTTGGAAGATGTAATGTGATAAGCAATTCATAGGTATCCAGGTTAAGTCTGTGTCAGCTTCAGAAAATACTGCAGCAGAGCACCTAAGCAGAGAGAGAATGTGGAGAGGTGTTCCCGTTCTGTTGTGGGGCTTCCAGGAATCAGAACAAGCTCTTTGACAGGCACCGAGGAGGAATAATCCACAGAGGCAGGAGACAGGAAGCTTGACCACAAAGGTCTTTACCAGGTAAAAGCAAGAGACTGATGTCTCTGTTTTCTGGAAGAAGTATGATTCACGAATGTCAGATAGAAGCAAGATACTGTCCAAGAACAGGACAACAGGCAGACGTGCTTGTGAAACTGGAGCATCTCAGGAAATACTTCAGCTCTTGCTGGGAAAAATGGAATCAGGTCACTCAAGAGGCAAATTGAGACCCTGAACTCAGGAATGAAGGATGTGGTGAAGTGAACTTCAAATTCACTTACATGGAGACCTAATACTAAAAAATTGTGAGAATTATTTTTACAAAGCAAAATGCACATTCTGCAAACCTTGACAGTATAAAATGATGGTCTGTCTAACAAAAATCAGGAGGTGGTGGGAGGGCTCATGGGAGGAAGGAGGGGAGTATTGATGGCTTCTTTGTTCAAAGGAGTTTGTGAATACTGGGTAAAATTGAAGCGCAGTTTAAAAACATCTAATGTCTTTCAGATGATCTTCATTATTTGTGGCCTAGATTCAGGATAATTTTATATATATACATATATATATATATATATATATATATATATATATATATGGCAAATAATATTTCAAAGTTAATAATGCCTACCATTTCATTTTAAATTCATTTGAGTAAATTTATATAAAGTTAAACATTTAAATGAAAAGCAGTGTTCATAGCATGTTTCTATTTTTAGAAAAGTATCTACCAATCTATCATTTACCTATGTTTATGTATTGAAAAATATAGAGAACAATATTCATGTACAATGTTGATGCCTAGTGTAGACCAGCATAATCTGAGGCAATCTTTTTCTGCGTTGTAGATTTTTCTATAACGTGTGTTTGCTTTCCTGTCTTGCTTGAGTTCACAATGGATACCTTGTTTTAACAAAAATAAGATTATTTTATTTTTCAAAACAGTAGGTGCAGGAATGCCCGTGAATGGCTCCCAGAATGAGTGAGAAAAGGCATTAGTGTGAGGTTAGCATTTGGGGAAAATCTCGGATGAAAAAAACAGGCAGAACTGTTACCAAGGAGATAGATCTAGATGGGTCTGTAAGAAGGAGCAATATTGTAAAAGAATATATAAGAAAGATGTGGACAAAACTAGTTTTTATTCAAAAACCATCAAGGCCTATATCTCCCACCCAAAATACACAGAACACTGATCTCTGCCTCTTTTGTTCTGAAGGCTACTATTGTGCATGCAGAAAGGGGTCAATTCAGCAGACTCAAGGGGGTCAATTTCTACACATTCCTAAGAAGGAACTGGACCTTGTATACTGTTTCCTGAGTAATAACCTGTGGGGTCTTGAACTGCCCTGGCTGCTAACAATGCCTTTGTAGACCTGCAGCTCCTGCCCATGCTAGGTTGTTTAGACAGCTTGTACCAACAGTGTGACTCAAGGGAGGTGGTGCATTTCATTCTCCTGAGGCCCTGCTCATAGCAGTTTCACCTCTGGACGTGCTGAAGACGGAGTAATTAGGGTCAGTCCAGGGGTACTCCTTGCCTGTGTGGTCGCCCCCTGCAAAAACCATGCCCTGGACATCGAGACTTGAGTGAGCTCCACTGGTTGGAATTCTTCATATGTGTTGTCACAACTCTTTTCTGAGAGAGTGAAGTGCTATTTGTTTAGTCCCACCTGGAATGGACAACAGGAATCCTGCATTTGTCTCTCCTTCAGGGGAGGGCAGCCCTAAGCACCTTTCTCTTTTAGTGACTTGAATTTGTGATCTTTCACTATATCAGACTAATGCCATAGCATAATCTCTTTACTAATTGCTGCAAATTCGTCTGGTGAATCATCAAATTGGAGGTTTATCTTGGGAACTTTGAACATAACCCCAACTTTACAGATGAAGAACTAGAGCTCAAAAGATTTGTATAGCTTCCTTATCATTCTACATCCAGAGCTGAAATTTAAACCTAGATTTTCTCCTTTATCAAGATCTTTTCGCTACCACAGAGTTTGCAATCATTGTCCTTTTTAGTAACAAATCACTTTGGGGTGTGTGTACAAAAATAACTTACTGGAGCTCCCAGTACAGAAGTTAGCACCAGAACAGCACAGCCTGCTGGTCGACCTACAGGTGGGAGGAAGTTTTGTGTCATACCTTTTTGTCTCCTCAGCCCGTTCCCTTGATAACCACTGAAGCATTGTCAGACTAAGGTGGACTTCTGGGAATGAGGCTGTGAAGCTAACCCAGACACTACCCTGTCTTGTCAGTCTTTTCCTTCTGCCAAGCTCCCCTGGGATTATTGTGTGCTTTGCGCTCCTGGCAGCTGCCCCTTACCCCCAGCTGTGGCTCTTTGAGCCTTCTGTGTGGCCTGCACTGTTCCTTGGTTGCCCAAGGCCAGCCTACTTCTAGCTTCTCAAGCCATAAATTCTAGGAAACCCTGCAGCCTCACACAAATCAGGAAGATTGGCTGCCCTGTTTGGTCTCCTGTAGCAGTGCCCCACCCCTTAAATATGAATGCACACAGAGGCCAGCTGGACTTTGTGAACTTGTAGGCTCTGATTCCCCAGGGCCACTGGGACCTTAGAGATTGCATGTTTAATTAAGCTCCCAGGCAGTGGTGCGATGTTAGGACCACACATGTATAGCACGAGGAGGAAGCACCCTTTGTTTCCTCATTTGCTACAGTCACTGTTTGGGTTTTAATTTACCTCTTTTCTTGGCTTCCTCCAAGAAACTGGACACTCCCCAGGGAAAGGAACTATGCGCTTCTTTCACACAAGTGAAGAAGTCTCTGTATTGCTGATATTAACAGAGTACTGGGAACAAAGTAGATGCTCAGAAAAATTTCCTTCCTGTGAGTAGAGAAGTGAGTAAAATTTCCTAAACAAGCCCTATGACTTCTGCCTAAGGACCAACCAGAGCACCTATGAATTAAGTTGACAGTTCAACTTGTGAGGTCAGCAAGGAACCCTGAGTTAGCTTGGCATAGGTTCTAGCCTTTTGTGAAACCTGTGTCCTCATATGCAGCTTTACCCTGAAAAAGATCCCTGGAAAGTGTGTATAGTATGCAGAGAATGTAGGAAACACAAACATTAACTTGCATGCATTAGAATCTCTGGAACAGTGGTGGCTGGGAGTGGACTCTGGATTGTGTCTTCAAAAACCCTGGCATGTGAACCAATTCCCCAGGCCCACCCCTCGTGCTCTGAAATGCTGCATCAGGGAAGCTAACTGGAATTAGGTCTGTTTCGATTCTGCAACTTCAGTGTGGCCCAATGAGAAATCCAAGACTGATCTGATAGTTTGCATCAGGTAGAATCCTCAAAACCTGCAGGAAGAACGCCTACTCAACAGAGGATAGGGAGGATTCTGAGAAGTTGAGGAACTTTTGAAGATCATGCAGAATAAACTGCACAGAGCAGAATACAGCTTTCTTATTCCCAATTTACAGCTTTTTCAACTGTATCATACCAAATTCTGAATGAAAAGTTATCATGCACTTGCCAGGGGCACTGTACATTGGGGTCTCCAATACAGCACTACCTGGGAAATAGCATTACTTCCTTGCAAACAGAACTGGAGCTGGTGGGACTACAGTCTGCCATAATTTCTCATCTCCTGCAGGACAAAGGGAAAAGCATATTTACCCTGTATCTGGAAAGCCCCATTTTTTCTGAGGATTTTGACTAGACCTTGATGTTAATTAAATTGCTTTTAGGGCCTAATGTATTATATGTAATGTTTGCCTTCTAATGACCAACAGATGGTTTTTCAATGCTAATGAAGGATGTATAATGACTCCCAGATTCCTAGTAGAAGTCGTACAAGTCAGCATGCTGTCAGCCAAATGGATTCTCTGCAGAGTTAGTACTCCCCTGGGCTGGCCACCAAGCCAGGACTTCGGTTGCAGTGGGGCAGAGGATTTGCACATGTGAGTGTTTCCCATGAGGGCCCTAACAACGAAGACGTGCTCAGATTACACTGACCTTGAGCATTGGTATACAGGATGTACTAAATGGACCTTCTTTGTTGCTCTGCCCAAGGGTGTTATAGTTAGAATGGATCCTACTGTCCAGTTTTGCCTGTATTTAATGACTGTGAGGCTCTCCTTGTATTATTTAGCACTGTTTTTAAAATTTTATTGTAAGCCATAAGTCTGCAGAAAGTGTATTCCTTCATATATGTTAAATATCTTATACATCTTGATGATGATGATGATGATGATGATGATGATGGTGGTGATGATGATGATGATGATGATGATGATGATGGTGATGATGATGGTGATGATGATGATGGCTCAGCCTGCCTTGGGAGTGGGGCTGGCACAGCATGTGATGCTGGCGATTGACCTGTAGTCCCTGCGGTTGCCTAAACATGCCTGAGAAGGCGCTTTAGACTGCTGAGCCATCTTTCTCACCCGATATCTTATTCAGCTCATTTCAAACAAAAACTCAGCTAAGGCATACGAAATTGATAGAAATTATATGACACTAGAAATTTTGTGACTTTACTTTAAATACTTGAAAATACTTGATCCTATTGACAGTTTCTGGTTGGATATTGGAATTAGTCCAAATCATTACAAACTCTTGCTTTATTATTTGCTTTCTTTTTGCCCCTAACAATATATCTCAAACATCTTTCATAACAACAAAAATACATTATTTTTTGGACAATCAC
>PVKN010021382.1:0-15556 GCA_004027915.1 Capromys pilorides
TTTCTGCATTTGTTCCCCTACTTTAGATGCTATTAATTTAGACATGTCTGTTTTTACTTCAGGGGTTATTTCTGTTCTGGTTTCCTCTATATATTTCTATAGTTGTTTTTCCTCTTCAGATTCTATTAATTCATGCATTTCTTTTTCTATTTCAGATGTATCTCTGATCTGAGTTGCTCTATCCATTTCTGTACTTGTCTGTCTACCTCAGATTCAGAGGTTTCGGCTGCATGATTCCCATTTTCTTTCATGGTAGTGTCTCCTGTATTTGATTTGGGTTGGCTCAGTCCCTGAGATTACATCTTACTCCTTGTCATTATCATTTTGTATGGCAGTGATCTCTGCACTTTGGTGAAGTTATGCTGGTAGCACCTATGGGAGTTTGCTCTTGATCCACCAAGCTTGTTCCCCTCCAGACATGCCTGGCTGTGAGTCGTAGCTCGGGGTTGCTGGCTACTGTGAGGCCCCGTGGGCTGGGACTGTGGGTGGAGTTTCAGCTCTGGAGTTGAGGAGTCTGGGAATGGACGTGGGCTGAAGGTCCTTACCCGGCAGGCACATGGGCCAGACCAGATGGCCGATGGGGTGGTGACTTAAACCAACATATTTCTAAAAGTTGATGACAAGGTGGGAATACTGCTAGAACACAGCTTTGTTAAATTGTCCATAGAAGGGTAATGCCAATGGTAATGCCATCTTGTTTTTATAAGAGCAAAATCATATTGTCTCTGTTGATTTTGATCTTATGTACTATGCTTATGAGACAGTTCCATTAAAAATTAAAACAAGACAGGTTAGTCAATGAAATATTTAGTCACATTAGTGGGTGACATTTATACCAAATTATTTTTCAAATTTATATAATGACCCAACTGTTTAATATCTACGTGTGTATTGCTGAAATGAACATAAACCTCCTACCTATGATCTATAAATATATTACATCACATGATTACGCCTAGTGTTTGGAAACTGGTATCAGATATCTAACACAATAAGGTATGATTCATTTAGTCAGACAAGGAATAATATTGAACTCTATACTTGCTGGTCTAGACTTAATGAATCTAAAAACATTAAGCAGAGTCCCTCGGTAATGGGTAGTAAGCATAGAAACAACTCTAATTATACCTAAGTAATTTTTACATGTGAGACAACAGAAGTTTACAGCTTCATTTGGTCTCCGTGGTAAGCATAGGATGCATATGGACACTATAGTATCTATTTTGTAGCTGGGGAAGTGGAGGCAAAGAGATTATGTAATACTTGCGAAGTCACTCTTGCTTGGTTAACTAGAATATAACCTTGGGTTTGCTTAAATCCAAGAATCCCAAGTAAGCCAACTTATTTCTAAAAGTTGTTTTCAGGGTGGGAATACTGCTAGAACACTGCTTTATTAAATTGTCTATGGAAGGGTAATGCCAGTAACATCCAATTTAGAATTTTCTGGTAGCCTCTTTAAGAGAAAGTGAGGGCCAGGGATGCACAGCAACTCTGCAGTGATGTGCTTGCCTAATATGCATGAGGCCCTGGACTTAATTTCCAGAACTACAAATTGAAAAAAAGAAACCAAAAGAAAGAAAGAAGTTTTCATGGTATATTTTATTTTACCTAATAAACCTAAAGTATTATTAATGAGATAAGTTACACTTCTTTTTCATACTGAACCTTTCCAATCTGATGTGCAGGTTATACTTTCAGAATATCTTAATCTGGGCTGTTCCTATTTCAAATGCTTAGTGGTCACTTACAGCCAATGGTTACTGTTTCAGCATAGCCCATGAGGCCTCTGCCTCAACCTGTACAGCCAGGGATTCCTGACAGGGGGTGGTGGGAGAGTAAGAAAGAGCTAGCCAGTAAAAAGGGAGTTGGGACCAGGTGCCATCTCAATTCTCTGAGGGAGAGGGAGCAACAACTCAGTGCATCTTTATCTCTACACAGTAAAAAGAGAGGGGGAACATAGAACATACAAGAGGGCAGAAAGTTCTCAGTGTTTTGTTGAAAACACTGAAAGTGAAATGATTTCAGAGCTACCTGTGCTCTAATTAACAGGGAGGAGCACCAAGGCTGGGCCTTGCTGGCCCTGCTCTAGTTCCAAGGAGTTCACAGAGCTCCACCTCAGCCAAGGCTCAGCTGTTCCCCACAGGATTCCAAAACGGATTTAGATAATTTGTATTTTACAATGTATGTTATATTATGTCATTTAATCTCACTTAGAAGGCCTTTGTAGCCTTGAGTAATTTCATGCTTGAATCATCCAGCATTGTGTCAACTGTAGTTGCCTTAAATTTGTTTCAGCAGTTTGGAATTGAGCATCCTTGATTTTCAGTATGTATTTTTTATCTTTCTTTTCTTGCTTGGTGTCCTGAATTTATAAACAGGTTGATTCTTGGAAGGCAGGTCTTCCTTTTTATGCCATGAGGGTTAATCCAGTATGTGGCCTGAAAAGGATCAATTAATCTCTTCTCAGTTGACACTAGTTTAGTAGAGGAAGCTGATAAAGATTCTTCTACTAAATTGGTGTAAAAAACACAATTGCTTTCTTACTCTAGGGAGATAATGCAATGTGTAACAACCTGAAAGAGTAAATGAAATCGAAAAGGTATAAGAGAAACTGTGAAAGGGTAAGGAATTGCTCAGAGGGAAGGAACAACTGGGATAAGGGAAAGGGGGAAAGAAAGAAGGAAGGGAAAAATAATATATATGCATATACACAGGGTAGCCTGGATCACTGTACTGGTGATTTTTATTGGTTTATTGAATAGAACAGTTAATGATTATTTTTTTCTTCTTTTTAATTTTTGATCAATTTTGCATGCTTATATCTGATAATTTGAATAACAAATTTGAAGACAACAATATGCAGTACAGCAGCCATTGTTGAAGGCCTACCACTTTGTTTAGTAAAATTCTAAATCATTTAACAAAACAAAACAACAACAAAAACCCACAATTGCACAGGTAGCATCCAACTGCCAAACAGCATGTTGTGTAACTCTCTCTTCTGGGGATCACCAGAGTTTAAATCAATGCTAGAAGTTAAAATCAAGAAATTAATAACAGGTCAGGGAGATAGCGCAGGGGCACAAGTGCCTGCCTGGCAAGTGCAAGATCCTGAGTTCAATCCCCAGTTCCGCAAAAAAAAAAAAAAAAAAGAAAAAATTAATAACTGAAACAGGTAAGAAAACTATCTGCTATCTGCATGGCTTATGAGTGAGAACTTGTTCACAGGGTGTCCAACAGAGTACATTATTGATATTCAAAGAAGCTTGTAACTTGTAGCAAAGAGCTGAGAGGAAGGACACTTGCAGCAGTAAGATATCTCAAGCTAGTTATGATGGCAGCATAATCTTTAGAAAATAAGTTAAAAATGGCATTTGTAAATTGTGTAACAGAAGGACCAGTGCAATAGGTCAGCTGACTAAGTGCCTGCTTAGGCAAGTGCAAGGACTGGCACCACATGCCATATGGGCCCCACCTTTGGGGTGCACTGAACTTGCCACCAAGACCAGGATTGGTGGCACTTGCCTGTAATCCCAGCACCGGGGAGGCTGAAAACAAGAGGATCGCTATGAGTCTGAGCTACATAGTGAGACCTTGTATCAAATACATTAAAAATCAATCAATCAATCAATCAATAAATAAATAAATGTAATTGAGTTTTGCACCTGCTGAAATTCCATTTCAAGTGGAATCATGTACCATACAGGAAAGGACCTAGATTCTACTACTAAAATTAGGTAATGTGCACCAAAGGAATATACCTGAAAACATGCACAGTAAAATAAAATATCATTGCTGGGCGTAGTGATACATGCCTATAATCACAGAACTTGGGAGGACCCATGTGAGTTTGTGGCCAGCATGGACTACATAATGGGATCTTGTCTCAAAGAAAAAGAAAAGCAGGACCTCTGTCTTTCATTTTGGCTGCAGACATACCATCCAGACTAAGCAAGACCCTGAAGCTTCAGGCCCATCTAAGCCATGGCCGTGGCCACATTCACAAGAACTAGAAGCACCCCAGAGGCCGAGGTAACGCTGGTGGCATGCATCACCACAGGATCAACTTTGACAAATATCTCCCAGATTACCTTGAGAAGATTGGTGTGAGGCCTTGCCACTTAAAGAGAAACCAGACCTTCTGTCCAGCTGTCAACCTTGATAAATTGTGGGCACTGGTCAGTGAGCAGACATGAAGAGTGCTGCCAAAACAAAGACTGGAGTGGCTCCTGTCATTGATGTAGCATGATTGGCTACTGCAGAGTTCTTGGGGAGGGAAAACTCCCAAAGCATTGTGTCATCATGACATTGTGAAGGCCAAATTCTTCAGCGGAAGAGCTAAAAAGAAGACTAAAGTTGTTGGAGGGCTTGTGTCCTGGTAGCTTGAAGCCGCAGGACAGAGGGTTCATTAAAATGCTAATCTGTATCTCTATCATCTCTATCTCTCTATCTCTACGTCTATATCTATCTATTTTCTTATGCCTAGAGGAAATACTTTAAAGATTTTTCTCAATTATTTATTTTTCCATGAGTAACTTACATATGGGTGTGAGTTTAAAGGAAATAGGAAGGGTGTAGAGATAGAGCTCAGGAAGACATGATGGCTTCTGAGGTGTGCAGGATGGGTATTATGACCCAGAACAACCATCAACACAGCACACACAGCTCAGAAGAGACCAGAAGACAAAGCAGCTGTGACTGAATGATGAGACACTCATTTGACTTCGTACTGTGTATCAAGGAAGCTAGCTGCTGGGATTTGAAGCTCGATCTCCACTATGTCTTGGGCAGACAAAAAAAGAAAGGAGTTGGCAAGGTTACTTGAGCCTATGCTCTGTGTGCAGTGCTATCTCATAGCAAGGAAGCAGATGGCCTCTGGGAAGTCCCACATTTTAATTTCTAAGCCTGTGAAGTGTTCTGTTCTGACTATCTTCCCTCATTCATCATGGTCTGCATCATGGAGATTTAGCCCTCGATTAAACAACAGCAAAACACATGCTGGGGAGAGCAAGTGGAGATCAGAGAGATTTCTGCTTTGCCGGGTTCCACAGACCTACTCTTCTCATCTTTTCTCTCCCATAGTGAAAAGGCTGAATGAACACTAAGGACAGTAGATTGAATCTAGTTTTGGTTTCTTAAGGTTTTATCACAGTAAGATTCATGCACAGTAGGCTTGAAACTTGAAGGTGTCACAGAGAAGCAAAACATGGAAAGATCTGGGTGGTGGATTCTTTCATCTCCCCATTGCCTTTATTTTTTCAAGTAGAAAATGGGGGAGTGGGGTATTTTTCCCAACATTTCTCAAAACAGTTCTAAGATGATCATACAACAGCCTGTTCAGGTTTCTTTTTCAAACTAACATTAAAATTTACAACAATTACATACAATAGTGTCAAGGCACTGTCCCAGTTCTTCACACAACAGTTCTTGGCCTAGAATATTAGGTACTGCATGGAGTAAACATTTTGCAGGAACATGATTTTACCTGGATAATTTGCCCTTGCCCTGGGCTCCCAGCAGCAGGCCAAGTTCTCCATATGCTAAGCGACATTCCAAAAGCCATAACGCACCAGACAGATGCTGTGGCTGTTACTACTTGTTCCTACGGCAGGTAGGGGCATTTTCACTTCTCCACACTTGTCTGACTTCCCCCTTCCCTTTGTGTACAGATTTTGTTAATCTATGGTAACAGAACAACATAAATTCTGCTCTGTGGAATATTAAATATCACGTCCTGAAAATGGTACTGCATCTGAGGGTCCACAAGCACCTGGTATATCCCATCTCATCACAAGATAAACCTCTGTTTGTGGATTGTATAAATCCTCCTCTCTTGGAGCATGTGAATGAATGGACACTCCAACGCCTAGTATGGTATACTCCAAAATCTTTCTCATTGGTCTACTTCCAAGACAGAAATTCTCATTATGAAATTCTTTACTTTGCTTAAGACTAACTACTTAGTAACTTCATTTCCATGAGGCCATTTCTCAAAGAGATTCATGGCCTGTACATAAGTCACAGGAAGTAGGTAAAATCATATGTATAAACTGCATTAACTTGCCAGTGATTGCAACTGTTGAGCAGTGAGTGTTATGGATGTGGTATATGTACTCAGTTAATTGCCAAACTAGCAGTCTTCAGCACATGCAGTGAACAAGTCATTTTCTAAATACAGGCAGAAAGATCAGCATGCCTACTGCCTAGCACTCGAACCTATTGACTCATTCGGAAATTACTGGTTCAACTTCAGGCTCATCCACCATAGGAAAGTAAGAAGTTTTCCTATTTGTATGTTAATTTTTGTTTGTTTGTTTTGTAATGGGAATTGAACTTATGACCTTGCATTTTCCAGGTAGGTGCTGTGCCACTGAGCTATATCACTGGCCCAAAGTTAAATCTTTTAAAGGAAGACTTCCAATAACAAGCCAAACCTTCCTGGTGGGAAAATCTTTCCTATTCAAAGATCAGACTTAGTCATAACCAAAGAATAATAGAGAATTTAACCATCTGGGGGAAAGTCATATAAGTCAAAAAAGCCTAATTATATTATTTCCTTGATGGCAAAATTAAACCTCAGAATTCCTTTAAATGTTAATAAAAATTTCACATATTTACAGGTTAGTATATTTACATATACTCAAATATAATCTGTAACAGTGACATCTGGTGGCTTTTATTATAATGATGTGACATCCTTTGTACAAAGCCATAATCAGAATTATATCATAAAATTTTGCTTTGTGCATGACAAAGTAAATATAGATGTATATGAGCTTTTTACCCTTTAAATCTTATTTAGCAAAATATCAAATATTTTTGTGAACTCTCAAAATAGAAACTTTCAGATAGGGGTACACAAACTAATATTTTAACTTTAAACTTTTTAGGCTTGCTACCATGAACTTGCTGGGTGGAAATTTCTGTGTGTTTAAGTTTCCTTCAGTTTCATTGTGTCGCTGGTGTATAGATTGGCATACTCTTTCACAACTGTCTCCAACACTAGCCTGTCACTTGTGGCAGCTAAACCCCCACACTGCCTGGAATACATTTAGCTCATTGCTCTCTCAGCTACCACAGGGCTAAATGGGAAAGTGCTGGTGAATAGAAAAATGTCCTTCCTCTCAGGTGCTAAGGGTAAGGAAGGCCTTGCTGATCCATGCACAATTCTCCCCTTCTAGTCCTCGGGTCTGGCAACCTGCCCTTTGCAATCTTCCTTAACATAGTGGGGAAAAAGTAGGAGGATATCTATGAGCAACAAGGATTCTTTCACAAATTATGATTTAGCTGCATAGAGTTTTAAAATTATTTTTTTTTAATTTTTACTTTCTTCAGTGCCTGGAAGGGAGACAGGAAGCTGATCTTGTTGCAGTTTCCATTCCTTAGATTCAGTTGGCTGGTGCTCAACTCTTAAGCTGAAGCTCTACCTCAAGGGACTTTTCACCCTGGGTTGTGGTAGGCTTGACCTGCAGATCGTTGACATTAGGTAATTGGGTTTAATTCACAACAATGAATTAAGAAAGGAAATGTGCCTGGTGCTGCTTGCACTTTCGTGTGAGTGTGGAGAGTGATCTAAGCATCAGGTCCAGCTGATGGGATTTCCAGTTGTCCTGTACTGTTTGTGTAAGCCTTAACAAAGAAAGCCAATAACTCACTTCAGTAATGTGCAATTTCTATTTTATTTCTTCCGGTCGAGGCACATCATTTGAGGTTGATTAGAGCACTTCTCTTGAGAAGCACTCTAATAGAGAGCTAGGAGAGAAAGTATATAAGCATAATTTTCATAACATTGAATTAAAATGAGGACAATTTAGTGTCTTCATAATACTAAGAAAGATTTTGAGGCACAGATAATACAGGGCACAGGTGTCATTTTATAAATAAGGTAGGCTATAGAATTACCAATTCAAAGTATAAACCAATGCTTATAGGTAGGGTTTTTTTGTTTTGTTTCTTAATTCTTCAGAGGGATGAATAATTATTTTTTCCAGTTATATATAATCTGTGAAAAACAGATTAGAATTAGCATCAGGCTATCCTTTATAACTATTTATATTAGTCTCCATAAAAAGCGTATGATTAGGCTGGGTATGGGGACTCACACACCTGTAAATCCAACACTTGGAAGGCTGAAGCAGGAGAATTGTCATGAGTTGGAAGCCAGAGATACATGGTGAGTTCAAAGGCAGCTTGAACTACACAGTTAGACTCTGGCTCAAATCAAAACAAAACAAGCCTTCAGACTTCTCAGTCTGATAAATCACGTAAGAAGTGAAAAATTCTTGGACTGATCACTGATGTCTTATCAAACTGCAAGGTATGATAATGAATAGACATCGAGTCTAGCAGTGTCCTTGGCATTCCTGTCCTCCCCAACAATGCATCTTCTCCCATAGAACTCATCATCTGAATAAATAGTACCTTCATTCTTCTAGAGGCTCAACCTAAGAAAATTTCCCTTAAATTATCCAATCCCTCAGTCAGTTTTACTGTTTTTATACCAACAAAATACATCTTGGTTCAATCACTTTTTACCATTCCAGTGCAATTTTCATTTGTTTGGTTATTCTTTAACTCCATCTAACATGCAGAGTCCGGTATATTAATTAATACTGCAGTATTAATCTGTACTGTATAGTGTATAATACATAGCATAGTATATGTTCTCATTCCAGCATCCTGAAGAATAACTTTACATCCAAGTTATGCCACACCATACTTTTGTTCAAACTTCTCCAAAACGTTCCCTTGTCATGCAGAGTAAAACTCTAAGTCCCAACTGCTTAGAAGGCTGTGGGTATTCTGGTTCCTGCTCAGCCCTCTCGATCTGCTGCGTTTCTCTTCAGTCAAGCAGCAGCAGCCCCAACTTTTTGCTTGGTGTAGAATGTACCACCATGCTCCCCTTTCTGTCCCTCTCCTGGAGGACATACTTTTCCAGCATAGGTTTGTTCATTCCCTCCAGGATGTGCTTCAGCATCACCACCCCAGTGAGCCCCATCGTTTCCCCATGTTTCCATCCCTGCCTCGTTCCTTCCTCTCACCCTGTTTCATCTCTGGTATTTCCTTTCACTTGTCTCCAAGGGGTATTTTGTATCTTTCACTTATGGACTTGTTCATTGTCTGTCTGTCTGTCTGTCTGTCTGTCTGTCTGTCTGCACTAATTTCTCCAAGTACAAAGTCAAGGAGGCATGAATGTTCATCACTGCATTCCAGGTACCTAGAACAATGCCCAGAACATCAAAACTTGACAAATGTTTGTTGAAGAGATGAACAACCATCTATAAATGAGTTTCGTGCATACATTTCCTCAGAGAAAAGACCTTCACCTCCAGCTGATCAGCTGGCTCATGCTGGGTTTTTTTTTTTTTAGAATCCAAAATGAAGTCCAGGAGTGGTGGCACATGCCTGTAATCCCAGCACAAAAAATGTAATAGGAATTTTGACAATGGTTGTTGTATTGCATATAGCGTTATCTTAGTTAGTTACTTAGGCTGCAAGATATAAATCTACAAAACTGATAAGAAAAAGGTTATGAGAAATTAAAAAGAAAATAAATACATAAATTTTAAAAAATTGCCTCTGTTTGATCTGTGTTAAGGTGCTGTTACTGGTGTCATGGAACGTCCAAGCTACTAAGCTCTTTTTCATTTGAGATGACCCTGGAACCTATGAACTGATATCTGTCCCAAGGTACCTTTATTTTTACCAATCTCATGAAAAACTATGATTTCCTGTCCCTTCTTTAAACGCAGCACTGCTCCGCACATTAGATAACAGCCGCCCATCCTGTTACTGCTTACAGCAACCCACCTCTAGGTGTAGTGGTTCAAGGAAGCAATGATGTTCATTTTCTCCTAAGACTCAGTTGTAGAGAAGTTTGGCAAAAGGCAGTGCAGCTGTGTCACCCTCACTGTCTCCTGAGGTGTGTCAGTGGCGACAACTGGAACTGCCCTTGGTGCCCCCTCTTGCCTGAGGCCTCAGCAGTCACCTGGCACCCTCCTGTGCCTCTGCCCTAGGTTTGAGTCTCCTTGCACAGGACCACTGGGTTCCCAGGGGAGCATTTCCAAGATAGAAGCTCTGCAGCGGTCGTGACTCCTTTCATGAGCCGAGCTGGCAGTGTCGCTTTGCCTCCATTTCTTTGTCAAGGCCAGCACTTCCTCTATCTGAGTTGAACTCGGAGATGCCCCTCTTATTGGCAAAGAAGTGTCCTGGTGCTTGAAGAGCACAGGGGTTCAGAAATATTCTTACAGCCACCACCTTAGGAAAACGCAAACTTGCATAGCCTCAGGACTTTTGTGTTTGAGCCTATAGTGGTTCAAATGATGGTCTAAGGATAGAGCAAATAACCTGTGTCCTGTTATGCAGAAGGTAGTATGCCAGTTTAAAAATATGTTTGCGTATCTCTTGCAGTCTTCCCATCAAGAAGCTGCCACTTTCCCCCTCCTTCTAGGTAGGGATTTCTCTCTCTGGAACTTCTGTGAATGTTCACCTCCCTGCCCATCCATTCTGCATCCCTTTGCCTTCTTTCTTTTCTACATGCCATCAATTATTGTTATCTTTTTTCTTTCTTTGACTAAAACATAAATCTCAAGGCATTATCAAGTTTGTATGCATATTCCTTGTACAGCTCCAGTATTTAAAATTACATCTGGCATATAGTTGACCTTTGAATATATTTGTTTAATTAATACATGAGAGCTGGAGAGATAGCTCAGTGGAATAAGTGCTTGCCTGCCAAACACAAGATCTTGTTTGATTCCTGGTACCACTCCCCCTCAAAAAAATGAATACATGAAATATAATTCAGGAACAGGCACAATGAAGTGATTTATGTGCACTCTGAAATCCATATGCAAATATTTTCAAGTAAAATGATGTCCCTTTTAACGGAAAGCGGAAAGTTCGTTCATTGATTTTTATATGTGAGAGAAGCCTTAGATTTAAAGGCATAGGATTAATTTGTAGAAGTTACAGATAAAATACAGTTTTCTAAACTTTGTCTTCCAGGACATAAGAGAGGACATTCCTAAGGTGTGAAGTTACTTTTACAAGCCATAATCGTCTTCTCAAACATTATACATAGAATTCTTATGAAGTATAGAGATTTCCATATATATTACCAATTTGAGGTGTGAGAGATTTCTTTTTGTCCCCGCTAGACAAGTTGAGTTGCTAAGGACTAGAAAAGGCTACAAAGAGTACACAGCCTGGAGTGCTGTTGTTACGAGGGGAAGGAGGTGAGGGAGCCAATGTGAGTCCAAACAACAACGCATGGGGCAGGTGTTATCGCCTCCAGGTACCAGTGAGGAAACTCAAGATCAGAGGATCTAAGCTCTCCTGGTTCACAGGACTACTGGGAAGTGGGCTGCACGTTGGAGCACAAAGTCGGTTTGAAGTCCATTCTGGAGCTTAGTCTGTGTGCAATCAATCATACGCCGATGATAGAGATATTTCTGTACAACAGGAACTGAACAAGGGCTGTGGAAGTTCACAGAATGGAGAGACACATTTCAGGAAACACTTCATTGGGGTTTACATGGCCAAATTTCAGGGCTGTATACTGGCTACCCTATGGAGGGTGAATAGATTAGTTTTGGTGACTACTTATTGTTTTTATTTTCATGATAAAATAACAGAAAAGGAAAATTCAAATTGTTACATCATAATCCCAACTTTTATGGGAATGTGAACAGGCCAGTCAGCATAAAAAATAATCATGGTGTTCTTAGGCAGGTTCCATAGGAACACAGTCACTCAGAGGTTAAATAACAGTACCCACAGGTACCGAGTTCAGGACTATAAGGTTAATAGCTTTTGATTTTAACTGTTTTTGGTAACAGACATGTACAGCTGCTTTGTTACTGTCACTTTGCTGTAAATGTACACATTGCTATACCAATATGATACAATTTATATTTTCTGATGTAATTTTTATATTGAAAGCCAAATCTGTATTATATCTTTTAAAATGTAAGAACATCACCAAATGTTAATGAGCTTCTAGAACTGCAACCACTGCCCCAGGAAAATCAGCAGTGAAATGTATTTCAAAGTAAAAGACATATAGATGTGACAAACTGAAAATACAAGTAAGAAATGCATGTAAGAATTAGTTTAAATTGTTCCGCTTTCTTCCACTGATGAAGAATTGTGGAAGTTCCTAGTAGCTATATGTCTATTCTCTCATCTTTGGTGTTTCTCATGCAGGATTGGAATATCACAATTCTACAAAATTGCTTTTTCTCAAAATGTATAAACTAAGGCTTATTTACTCCTCATTGTCCTTGGCAGAACAAGAATACAACAGATGAGTATATAGTGGTCTAGCTTCTGTCATAAAAGGGGAAGCTGTGTGAGATGTGACCAACATTCACAGTAAATGTTTAAATTGAAAACCATTATTACAGTAAAAGACACATTTACGTTGACATCCCTCACTCCAAATACATTTATCCCATCATTCTTGCCACTTTCAGAATCAGCTTTGGAAGTCTTTCTTCATGAGTATCTTCATAAGATGATTTTTTTAAAAAAAATGCTGCTGCTAAGCGCCATCCAACGGGAAATAGTCTTGTAGAAAAAGAATTCAGGTGTGTTCTCATCCATTTTTCTTCACTGGATTTGGCACTGTGTGACTTCCGGGTTTTCGTCAATGTCAAAATGACCATGAAGTTAATTTTAATTGGCTCAGTACATCAAGGCAGCCACAATGAAGGACACTCGGGGAAGAGGCTTTCCAGCACTGCTTCAGAAAGTGGCGACAATGAAGAGCTGAGTGCGTGCAAAATGAGTTATTTGGCATATTGGGTCTTTTACTGTAATGTTTGCAATTTAAACCCTCATCATAATTTTTACTCATACTGCGTATTTCAGTAGAAAAACATGCTAGAACTACATAACTAAACAAAGGAAAATGTTCAAATTTATCTTCTCTTAAAAAATATATATATCTCACCAATTTGACTTGTCACCTGTGAGTGTATATGAGTCTCTTACTCCCTCTAACTTTCGGACATAAATTCTAGCTAGTGTGACAATCTCGATCTTCCCTTGCTACCTGGGGGAAGCAGGGTACATGGTTTTCAATTTCAAACAGCCCCCAATCTCCACAGTGTGTGTGTGTGTGTGTGTGTGTGTGTGTGTGCGCGCGCGCGCGTGTGCCGCGCATGGCCGCCTGCCTGTGTGGGGACACAAGAAGCACACTAGGCTGTGCACCACGGGCGCCAGGAGCAGCCCTCAATCTGGTTTGGCAAACCAGGATGCCGCTGTGTAGGAGAGTATTACTTACACGAGCGGCAGCTGTTCTTGTAACTATAAAGTTAAACACATAGGCTAAGTATATTCTGAACAGCGACACACAAGTGTCTAAAGATACGTCTTTACAGCAGCACATGTTTAGCCTTTGATGCACGACAATGGCTGTCCCACATCAGCTTTCTTCTCTTCCAGGTCTCCTGCAGGCCCCCTTACTGTCCCTGTCACCCGGTGCCAGATGGGAAGTGAGAGCTCAGCTGATCCACCTCTTTGTGGTGGAAACCCCCAGAGCTTCAACTCCAGGCTACAGGTTACCGAAGCCATCATGAAAAATTCAGAGCTGATATTAACAAGTCTGCTCAAAGTGAAGCACATGTCACACTATCCACCCAGCCTTTCAGCTAAGACTAAAGCTACTGTCGCCAGGGCAAGAAAGACACACTGGCTGTGCTTGTGTTCCAGACTATTTGGGGTGCACTAGGTACATTCAGAGCTAAACAGAAAGATGGAATAAAAATAGGAGAGAAAAAGACTGGGCAGTTGAGTTACTCGGGTGAGTGAATAACTGAAAAGTAAGTAAGTGAGCTGGAAGGAAGTGCCTTCCTAATATTGGGAATAAGTGTGGAAGTGCTTTACTCAACTTCCAATTTTCTAGCTTCCACAGTAATTAAACATGTTTGTAATTGTTTTATGTGCACATCGCAACTATCTTTTTCTAGTAATGAATCTATTTCATAAAAGCTCTTTATTTTAACTATGTATTTTCATTTTAAGTTGACATGCAACAACTATATATATGTATGGGACAGGGCATAAAATTTCAGTAAACAAAGTGTAGTGGACAGGTCAGGATATTGGCATATCTATACCCTAGAGATATGTCATTTGTTTGTGGTGGGGGCTGTCAAAATCCTCTACCAGCTAGTGTAACATATTTAGTTAATTGTTGTGACCCATAGTTATTCAACTGTGCTATGAAACACTAGAAGCTTTTCCTTGAGTTTGGCTACACTCCACAACTGTTCATCCTTTCTCCATTCCTCCTACAAAAGTTCATTTGATTAAAAAAGATAACCCTACAGAAAAATTGAGATATTAAAACTAATTGTTTATTATAATTTCTAAAAATATTAGCACCAGTCTAAGCATGTCTCATGTATCATCTCATTTACTTTTCACAAGTCAAAGAAGCACGCTGTATTTGTTAACATCATTTTACAGAGCAGGAAAGGAGAACACTTGGGATTTCACCCTGGTGATACCGTAAGTGGCATATCCTCTATACTTAGCTTCTGCTCTATCACTTTGTCTATTTATTGAATCAAAAAATAACAGAGACATTCAAAGGATACTACACAACTAAACAGTTTTAGAGGTAAAATCCCCTTTGACAACCTGCCTTAGTCTTATCTCCCTTGAATCTTTTCCAGAGAAAATTATGACTATGAGTTCGGTATGTAACTTTTAATAAAGTTATATGTAAACATGTACATTTGTCACATTCTATCATATTGGATATCTCTTTCCACAGCTTCTGTTTCTGTGCTCTATTCATATTCCATATAAAACCTCAGAGGAAAGCCTAAAAAGCTCTGAGTTTATGAGAACGTACTGGGGGAGCAGCTAGAATGCAGTCACAGTCTACAGTACATATATTACCTCAAGAGCTGAATAGATTTAATGGGAGTGCCTAGGAGGTCTTCACATGAATACAATGATTTAGTGGCTAGACATACACATCAACCAACTGTCAACCTCCTTTGATTTCTGACCCCCTCTAATGAAGTGAGGGAGCCACACCTCATCAGAAACATGAAAGAAAATTTATCAAATCTTTTTACAATTAAGACATTTTTACTTGTTCTTTCTTTTAGAAATATATTCACTTATGTTACTGTCAGATCATAGAGTCATGCCTGAAATTTCATCAGTGTATAAAATAATAAGATATTTCTCAGTGCTGATGTTGTAGGATGCACAATTTAGACAGATGAAAATATTGTGAAATGTTGCCAGTCAAGTTTATAAACAGATGAAAGTTTCTGTTTCTTCTAGCACATAGATGTTAGTCCTATCAGGGAAGAAAAATATTAGATGAACTGACTATGTTGGGTTTGTCCACAACCAAACCCTCTTGGTAATCAAACGAGAACAATTTAGTTGTAAAAGCCCAGAACACAGGTGGGGATGTGTTATTCTCAGACTAACACTGCTGCTACTCCTCCAAATCATAATCTTTAGAGAGAGAGAAAGGAGAAAGAGAAGACAAGCAGAAGGACTAAACCTATCAATAGATTATGTA
>PVKN010021383.1:0-15556 GCA_004027915.1 Capromys pilorides
CTAAAAGAAGTTTAAACTTATATGTTCAACACATCAGTAGCAGGCAAAGGATGGCACTAAACAATACAAGTCTTCACATATATGATCTTTTCATACTGATTCTTTTAAAATTGATTAGAATAAATGTTAGCTAATTGGGGCCAGGAAGATAGCTACGTGGCCCAAGTGCCTGCCTGACAAGTGCAAAGTCATGAGTTTGAACCCCAGTCCTGCAAAAAAAAAAAAAAAAAAAATGTTAGCTGATTAAGTTTTACTTCATGATTTCAAAAAGAAAGCTGGTTTTCATCATGCCTCATCAAGGACTGCAGTATATTTTAAATGACACCATTGCTTACTTTTAAATTACCAGCCAAAAATAAAAATTAGTGTTGTGAGGAAACCTAAATTTTTTTGAGGTGCCGTGTATATATATGAGGAAATTAAAGCCAAATGTCTCAAGATTATTTTATAATGTGTAAATTTTGATAGAGTATTATTACCATAACCAGAAAAATGTATCTATTGACAGTAGAGAATAGTTACAAACAAAGATCTTAAATGACTTGTACGATTTTGATAAAAAATGAGTTTGAAATTGTATATATAATTAGTGTTGGGAGAATGTTGTGTATGGGATTCTATGAGAACGAATTTTATCAGGCAGTATTTCTTGCTGTCTTATTCTCTGTATTGCTTTTCCTAAACATTTTAGGGAAGATACTTCACAAACAGCAGAAATCTATTTCTCACAGTTCTGGAGGTTGGGAAGTCCAACTCAAGGCACCGGCCCTGAGAGAGAGCTTCCTTAGATTAGCATGGCACAGTAGAATGGAAGTAAGAGGGTAAGAAAGTGGCAGGGGGATGCCAGGCCAAGCTACCACCGAGGAGAACCCGCTTTCATCCTGACAGCACTAACTCATTTGTGCCCAGAGCGTCCCCATGAGCAATTAGGCTGCACATGCCCAGGGGACTGGGCCCAGCACATCAGTACTAGAGGGTGCCTCATACCATCCAAATGCATAAATGGAATGTGCTCAAGTCATGCTAAGCAAAAGCTTCCGAGGAGCTTGTATCAAGGGAATTGGGCCCATATAAAATGTCATACAGAATATCACAGAGAATATATTCAGGAAGAATGATAATATGCTAAAATAATTCACTGAGTGCTGATTGAGTGTTCATTAACAGGTAATCTATTTCTAAACTTCTTATGGATTTTATCTTTAATCTCATGTTCATTAATTAGAAAAACTTTAAAGCACTTTGCTGCAGAAATGAAGAAGACAGTGTACATGAACATCACTTAACTTAAATTTCTGCAAGCTAACTTCTTTTCCATAACAACCAAATGACCAAAAAAGGCTACAAAGCTTCTAATCACTAACACTATGAAAAGGTGTGCTTCGTCTATTAATCTGAGGACAGGCTCCAAATATGTTTGATCATGTTAGAAACTTTAACAGCTGGAATCACAAAACTAGCAATGTGTTCCATATACTCTGTCCATATGAAGGTGGGAGTGCACATGCATACATAATATAAGTAAATCTCAGAACTTAAACTAATGGTGGGAAAGCAATATGCCCTGGAGAAGTCCTTGGCTTGGATTCTTTCAGTTACAATAGTGGCAGAAACACACACAAGCACCCTCTGATCTTCCTAATTCAGTTCTCTCACTATCTAGTGCACTGAGGTATACTTTCCATGGAATTAAACCTTTGCCGCATTCATATTGATTCATACTTTTAACTATCAAGTCATGAAATTCACGTAAGAGAAAGACTGCCTCACTAACCTTTATCTACTGAAGCCCTTTATTTTCTAGATTTGTCTCAGCAGTCATGACCTATAGTATTTCTTCCATTATTCATTAGGGGCCCAGAGAGGGTTGAGAACAAGAGCCAATCAGTGAGCAGGTTCTATGCTTCAGCCAGTACTTAATGATGGTAAAATGGGGGAAAACTGGCAGCAGCTGTGGCCAAATAGGGACAACTGTAGGTTGCTGTGTAGACCCAATCTTATATGTTTCCCTTTGATGCTGTGTTTTGGGACAACTTTGTTCAGTCCATGAAAGATGTGTGATCTCTCTCTTGCCTTTTTAATGGAAAGACTCCTTTGTTTTGGTTTCGTTTCTTTTTTTTCTCATGAAATCTAACAATATCTGAGGTTTTCCCTATAGAGAGCTCTTTTTATTTTTCAGTTCTTTTATATTTACTTTTTGGCATGCAAAATATTAAGGCTGCAAATGAAGGATTCTCCATTACTTGGTTGCTATGGTGAAAAGGCTTTGGGAGCATACTTTGGAGATCTGGATTTTTAGCTCCTCTTCCTTTAAAGGGAGTTGTATAAATTCTCAGAAATCATAAGCAACTCTATAATACACACCTATAGCAGCACATCTTTACATGCAAGCTAGTGTTCTCCCAGTCTTTTCTTATAAGAAACCCGCCAAGGTGGTGTTGACACTTTTTCTTATTGAGTCAGGGCATCTCTCTCAGAATAGAGATCCAGGGTGCCAAATGAACAAGTAATACTTGCTGTAATAGTCAAAATTGTTTTACATATTTGGCTGCATGATCTCTAAATGATCATGTAGATCTAGCATTATATGTCTTCTGATTGTAATTTTTATTATTCTGATCTTTATTTTACAAAATTTTATCTTTTCCTTGCTAACTTGCTAAAATGTGTAGCAGGATTAATAATAACAAAGATGAATCTAAAAATAAAGCATTCACATCTATGATGATCCCTAGTGTTATTGTTTGCTTAGTCTGTGTTCTTACCAACACGGGAGGCCAGGTAGCCCACTAGCTTTTGCCATCCACTAGGAATATATTTCAGGTCCTCCTGTGCATGCCAGAATCTGTAGATAGTACAGAATTCTACACGTACTAAGGTTTTCAGCTATGTGTGTACCTATCTTAAAGTTTAATTTATAGAATATTCAAGATATGAAATTAAAATTATAGTAAAGTAGAAAGGATAACAGTATGCTTTAATAAACGTGATGTGGGTATGGACAAGTAAAATAACCTGCTAGACAGTTCTTAATCTTCTTGTGATAACGTGAGATGATGTGGTACCTGCCAAATGAGATGGAGGTAACTGACAGAAGTATGCTAACAGGGTTAGGGCTCCACTGGTGTTTCATGAGCACTGTGATGCCCTGCCAGTCTGCTCACCAATGGACTGGCCTTCTAAATGACCAGCAGGTAGCCCATACAGGTGACAAAGATACACTGCCTCGTGAGATGGGACAAGATGGTGTGACACTTTATATACCTGATCAACATAGCATGCAACTTAAATGTAATTATTATTTTCAGTATGCTATTGATCACAAATAAACTCAACTATGGTAATATTTGGGAAAAAAGAGTGTAACTGGAAAAATGTATCTGCTCTCCCTAATTAATAGACAAATTTTCATCTTTAAAAATCTAAAGATTGAAAGGGACAATTTTCCTATAAAGTTCTACCTGAAGCTAAACTTTTTGTTTGAAATTTTTAACTTTTTAATTTTTGTAATTCAAGTATATAAAATGTTACCCTTACCTTATGACTTGCAATTATTGAAATTTAAAGATTGAATTAAACTTTGCATACTCCAAGGCATTATTTTTATTTTAACTACTAAGTGGATCGAATTTCCAAACAAAATGCATCTCAAAAGTTAATTTTTATTTATAATTACAAGTCAGTAATGGTCTTATATACCACAACAATGAAGCAAACTTTTAACCAACAGTTTTGCATAAATCTATTGCAATTATAAGTATAAATTTATATTATGTATATAAATGTTGGATTTCTGGAGATAAATATAATGCATGAATATTTTCCTAAAATTTCAGCTCAATTTGTTACACTCTGAAAGGCATTTATCCTTGATGCTATCTTTAGCATTGATTTGAAATCAGTGTTATCTCTTTCATCAGGCAGTGTGTGGAAAGAAGTCTTTAATGATGACTAATTTACTTTCTGTGTATTGCTTGACTTACCATTATTGAATGCATATGATGTTCATATTCTTACCATTGGTATTCTTTCTAAACTCATACTTTCAATGAGTTCATTAATAGGCTCATTAATTACATCAAAGGGATTGCCACATAAATTTTCTTTAAGTTTTTCAAGAATTAAATCAAGAAGCATAATAAAGTCTTAAATCTGAGAATGTTATACTTGAAAGTCTCAAATTTAGAATGAAATATGAACCAATTACAACACCTGAGCTTCTGAAGTATATGCAATTTTGCATTGATTCATTCTAAATTTACTTCTGCATCTATTTCTTTTTTCTTTTTCTTTTTTTTTTTTATGGTCAGCTCAGCCTGCCCTGGGGGTGGGGCTGGCACAGCATGAGGTGCTGGGGATGAAAGCACGGTCAGGGAAGTTGCCTAAGCTTGCCTAAGCTTGCCTAAGCAGGTGCTTTAGACCGCTGAACCATCTTGCCAGCCTCTGCATCTATTTCTGAACTCTTTCTGCCAAACCGTGGCATTCTGAGATGCCACCTACTAACTATATTGTCAATATGTTCTGTCTTTATCTTTATTTATAATTTTATTTTACATAATCTTAAATACACTTTAAACCATATTTTCAAACAGGAAAATTAACAGTGAACTCATGACAGGTGATACAAACTAGAAATTATTCATCTAGGAACTGAATGTGATTTACCAAACTGTGTTTTACTTGACTGTTTTTTCTGAATCAATGAAGGAAACAAAAATATTTTTGTTTCTCCATTTTATTGAGAAAGGAAGTGTCACTGAATATTTGCGCACATTGGTGACTCTATTGCCTGAGCCAGAAATACCTCCCTCCACCCCGTGTCTCCCCTTCATGCCACCACCAGTTTGTATATTATCTGCTCTTTAAAAATCTGTATTGTACACTGAATAAAGAATTATTCTTTCTGGATTATAAATTAATAAGTACAACCATTAATTGAATGTCAAGTGAGAGATAAATAATAGAAACTCCATTGTCTCTAACCCTCACGACAATACCACCAGATTCATCTGATTTTACCGGCTTTGTAGCTGGCAAATTTGACTGGGAGAAGCTAAGAATTCACACAGTCACATAGCTAGTGAGGGCACGATTCTTGGATGGAATCCCACAGTTGTTTTTTGTTGTTGTTGTTGTTCTTATTTTTTTTTTAATTTGAGGATGCAGTCATATAAAATGTTATTTTTCTCTTGTAAATAATAATGTGCATTATTAATTATTCTCTGCTCTCCGGAAAGGGAAATCTACAGACCCCTCTGACTTCTCAATGTCGCTGTGCTCTCTTGCAGCCTGTGAGCTCATGAATCAAGGCATCTTGGCCTTGGTCAGCTCCATCGGCTGCACATCGGCGGGGTCCCTCCAGTCTTTGGCAGACGCCATGCACATCCCGCATCTCTTCATTCAGCGCTCCACAGCCGGCACCCCCCGGAGCGGCTGTGGACTCACCCGGAGCAATAGGAACGAGGATTACACACTCTCTGTCCGGCCCCCTGTCTACTTGAACGATGTAATCCTAAGAGTGGTCACGGAGTATGCCTGGCAGAAATTCATTATATTCTATGACAGTGAATATGGTAAGTTCGCCTTAAGTGTGCGTTTGAGAGTAGATTTTAGCATGAAAAGCAACCTTATTAAATTCCCCCCTCAAAACTGCAAGGTGGTACTAACCTAAGAAGAGCAAAAATGAAATATTTTGCCAACATTAAGAAGTTCAGCCCTTTGTATTAAATACATTTGGAATCAGGTTTCAAAATAAAATCTTTTTTTTTTTTTTTTCCTGTTTGAGTCTTTCAAAAATTTTTGGAAGACAATAGTGATGCTAAAAAAGATTAGAAACAATACAGAATTTCACTAAACTAGATGATGGAAATTCAACAATAGTTGTTATATTTCATACTACTCTCTTTAAGTTAGTTGTTCAGATTGCCAGATGTAAGCATGCAAAATTGGCCAAAAAATTAAAAAGAAAAAGATTTAAGCATTGACTGTTTCTTTCAGTAGACTAGTAAAAATCAGCAGTACAATTATCCAAGCTATCCTGTGTATATTCATATATATTTTGTCCCTTTCTTTCTATTTTTTCTTTCTCTCCTTCTTTCTATTCTTTCTTTCTTTCCTCTTTTCCTTCATCACAGTTAGTCCTTCCTTTGAGTAGTTTCTTTTTCCTTTCATAGTATCTATTCTACTTTCAAATTTCAGACAGAACAATGTTTGCACACAGGGGTCTGATTTATTTCACTTATTTGTATGGTATCTAGTTGCATGCATTTATTTACAAAAATCTTGAGTTTATCTTTTTCAGAGCTGCGCAATATTCTATCATGTAAAACACCACAAGGTAGAAAAACATTTTAGCCAACCATCTCACAGACAAAGGACTTCTATCTAGAACATATAAAGAATTAAAAATATTAGATCCCTAAAATTCAAAGACCTTATAAAAATGGGCATCTGAGATGAATATACAATTTTCAGAGGAAGAAATACAAATGACAAATAAATATATGAAAAACTGTTCATCATGATTGGTCATTTGATAAATGCAAATTAAAACAACACTCAGTTTTCATATCACCCCAGGAACAATGACTATCATCAAGAAGTCAATCAATGACAAATGCTTGAGGGGCTATGGGGAAAAGAAACCATTCTCCAGCATTGGTAGCAGTGTAGACTGCTACAGCAACCAGTGGAAACCAGTATGGAAGTGTCTCAAAAAGCTAGAATTAGAGGTCCAATGCAACCTAGCTATTCCCTTCCTGGGTACTTTTTCAGAAGAACTGAAAACACGCATGTTTATAGCAGAGCAATTTGCCATAACTACAATAATTAAAATAAAATCTTTAGCCAATATTCAGTTTAAAAATATTTCTAAATGAGTCAGTCTTCAGAATATTTTGATTTTTAAAATAATGGCAAATCACAAAGGCAACATTCTGTTTCTTTCCATCGAAATGTGCATCTCTATCAAAGTAAACAATGACTTCTGGTGGGCAGTAGTGCACTGAAGAAAGACAGCCACTACTTATTTATTCACTAAAATGTCTTATAACTATGCTCACACTACTGTCTAAATTTAAATGTCTACTCAATATTTAAGTTTTTTGGGTCTCCAAAGTTGTTGCTTCTTTGTTAGCACTGCATTTGGCTTGAATATGAAATTTTACACAGATACAAGGTGGTAGAAGAACAAGTTTTTTAACCTTCCAAGATAAAAGACAAAGCATTGTCCCTATACTCATCACAATGTGAGGAGAACGTTTGTATGAATTTAAGTGTGCAAGAAAAATTAGTGTTATTCTATTAAGGTTTTTATGACTTTACTTGTTTCATAGTGATTTCAAAGATTTTCCAATACAGTTTCCATCAAGAGTGGGGATAGGTAGAATAAAGACAAGTGTGGTCCAGGCAGGACAGTAAACATTCACCATGCAGAATGATACCGTTAGAATTGGCACATACAGCGCTGGCAGAAAAAATTTCCAGAGTCAGGAATGCAGAAAAGTTATGAGTTTTGTTCATTGCGAGAGAACAATAGGTAATTTCTGAGTGGGAACTTCACTGTTATGGTGAGAGATCAGTTCTTTAAAAAAATGTAGGTCTGTATTTGCCACACCTAATATTTGCATTCACACATTACATGTAGATTGGATTCTTTCCCTTTGACCCATATCTGTTTCATTTACTTTTCTCTCATTGCTGGGACAAAATGCCCAACACCCAAAACGAACAACGGAACGGTTTATTTAGCTCATAGCTACTGGAGGTTTCAGTCCATGCTCAGCTGGCTCCAAGGCACATGGCAGAGAGCAGAAGTTCATGATGCAAACAAAGAGCATGAGAGCAAGGGAGTGGCGGCAGCTCAGGCAACTAGTGAGCTTTCCCCCTCCTCACACTGTAGTGCTGAGTGTCTGCCCCACAACACTTGCACCCATAATCCCAGCATTGGGTCAAGAATCCACCACAGATTCCAGAAGCTGCCCCAATGACTGCATGAGGCTTTGGGGTGACACCTAGACACAAACCATGACACTGTCCACACTCCATGCTCACACTCCCTTCTCATCAACACAGTCTACCTCCCTCTTTCCTTCCATCTCTCTTTTATTTTGCTCTTGAAATTTTTATATTTTATGTTTCCCAGATAAAAGAAGATATGTGATATTTCTCCTTCCATGTTTGATTTATTTTGCTTAGCCATGTAGTCCTCAAGTCTATTCATTTTCCTACGTAAGACTGCCATTTATCCCTCTTTATAGCCAAGGAGTACACTATTTTATATACATACCACTTTTTTCTTTTGTTCATCTACTCTCTGTAATTTTATGCACTGTAACTGTAAGGCCAGAAACGGAGATATGCATGCCATTGCTATAATATGACGACTTTAACTCTTTTAGGAAGATATGGCAAAGAGGAATACCTGAGCCAAATGGAATTTCTATTTTTAGTTTTTGAGGTTGTAGTTTTTATAAATGAAGAAGAATGTGGAAAAGAGGTGTCAGAAAATGTTGTTTTAGAAATGTGTTCCCAGGGTATCTTGCTGGCACAGCTGCATTGTAACTACAGTTGTACATCACAGTTAAAAATCAGCAAGGTGATTTACTTCGCACTGGCAGAAGGCCTTTAGTTACAGATAAGGTTGTCTAGGCACGGTAGCTAAGAGAAGGTGAGTCAGGGCTTGCTGAGAGGAATGGAACTGTCCTCTCTTTATTTTTGTCCCATGCTGTTTATGGCCACATTAGTGCAGTATCTGTGAAGACTATGTTCAACAAGAAAATTTTGGTGTTAAAAATTTTAAAACTTTCATCACCAGCAATGCAGATTAAAAATAACTTTCTTCAGAGTTTGTTTTGGGAGTTGTAAACTTTATTTTTTCTGGGTGAATGAATTTTCTTTCCATACTTTTGTTAAAAGAAAATCAGGAAGGATTTCACTCTTGGTGGTGTAACTTGTTTGGCTTAGCAAATAAACAAATACTCATTTCAAAAAAATAAAAATCTAAAACAGTAGTGTTTTCTTGTCATGCATAATCAACCAGCATTATGGGTACTACTGGGGCACAGCTCCACCAGGACAGGTCAGAAAGCAGCATCAATAGAACTGAAAACAAACAGGAAATCAAATCTGGCCAGCAATAAATAAGAATTTCCATGGACCCCAGGGTAGGGGAACAAGTGGCAGTTACATTTAGGCCTGAATATGCAAAAGTTGCTTGGAATTTTGGCAGCAAGAATCCTATTAAAAACTTGATGAGTAGACAGACTTCAGCCAAAGTTGGAAGCACCCTTTACAAACACACTTTTTTGTCGTTTCCAGGATGGAAACTCATACTTTTGTTGTTTCATTTGTGCTATTTAGGGGTCATAGAACAAGGACTAAGACATTGCAATGAATAAATCAAACAGAAGCAGTAAAGAAAGCAATTGGGTTGTCAGTGGAAAGAAGGGTTGAAACCAGGAAGTCTGAAAATTCTCTGACAGAGTGGTTGAGTGAAGAGTAAATTCTATCTCTGAAAAGAAATAAGCTAAGCAGAAGCATGGTTTTGCCAAATTTCCCTCTGTGAGATTATCTGTTGCCTTTATAACATTTAGTGATGTGTTTATGGCTTCTGATCAAAGTAAGCTGAAATAATGAATTTTTAAAGCCCAAAGTCTTTAAGGTGAGAAAACATTTATTAGTTTAGTGGTAACAAAAGAGTGCTATAAAATAGAGAACAGAAAAAGTGATTTGGGATCAAGGCCTTTTTACAGCATTAAAATGAAAATTTTACCCTTTGATTATCAATGCCTTTGTGAAAGAAATTTTCTGCTGTAAGATTTTTTCCACATCCTGCAGGGATTACAGTGGAAATATTCTTATAACAGAAGACATTTTATCAATGACATTTTTGAAAATGCACTCTAAAAATAGAATCATAAAAATCACTTGTGCACAATGGAAATCCCTCATTTTTTTTCTTTCTTCATTTTCTTTTGAATAAAGAAGATGATATCCATACTGCATGTCTGTGTCCTCTGTTAGCTTCAGGGTCTGTTTTAGGGAGAATAAAAGTCTCATGGGCCAGCGAGGTGGTTTAGTGGTCTAATGTGCCTGCTTAGGCAAGCTTAGGCAGCCGCAGGGACCGCAGTTTGATTCCTGGCACCACATGCTGCACCAATCCCACCCCCAGGGCAGGCTGAGCTGGCCATAATAAATAAATAAATAAATAAATAAATAAATAAATAAATAAATAAAATCCTTATGATGCACTTGGTTTTGACTTACCTGATTTAATAATTCATGAAAAAATGCTCTGCTTCTACCATTAAAATTATTTCCAGGAATATCCTTATTTAATGAAAGAAAATTTCTCTTTAATACTTACAATAAATCTTGTTAGTAAAAAAAACTAGGCTGGAGTCCAAAATAAACATCAAGCTATAAATACCTTGTAACATGAAGAAGGCTACATGTATTTATACATCCATTCATCAGTGTCATCATTTTAAGTTCAAATCGTGGAATTGTACTTGACTTTTACCATGATTATCAAGAATTGCTTTCATTAATGAATGGATTAAACAGCCTCTGTGGATAGAATCAGGCAGCCTGCTGGGTCCACATACTATTGCAGGTGTATTTTGCTTAGAAAAGTGTAATTTATTTTTAAGAGTCAGGCTTCTATATCCAGTTAATCAGAGAAACTTTTTTTTTTTTAGAAGCACTTAATTATGATTTAGGGCACTGTGTAAAAGTCTGCATTACAACCTTAACGAAGAAAATTCACATCTTTTATTCTGGGTAAATGGATAAAAGGAGAAAAGTAAAAGAGAAATGAAAGCTTTACTGGAAGGAGTCAATTCAAATCACTTTTAAAAGACTTGAGAAGAGATTAGAAGGGTAGAACTTTTGAAAGTGTATCATTCAGGAACTATTCATTGCTTATTTGCTGAGTAAAATTCAAAATATGAGATAATCCATTGTATAGACTGTAGTTGTAGTCTTAACAATCTTATGGTTAATAAAAGAACTAAAGTATGAATGCCTCTCAGTGAACAAAGTAACTGGGCAAGTTATAAATCATGCAAAGTGGATGCTACTGGTTTGTAATGAAGAAAGTGTTTTATTTGGGTGACAGTGATTGAAGAAGTATTCATGGGTGGACTTTGATACTAGATATTGAAATAAGAAAAATTTGAAAAAATAGAAAATGCAAAATATGTGAAGTAGCCACTTCAACAGGAAGTGTGACCACATCTAGCAGTGACTAAAAATCAAAAATAGCTTTGAGTATTCTATTTACCAGGAACTACAATACATATTTGTATTACATCATTTAATCTTCTCAAAAGTAAAGAAAATATTCAATGGGCTAATCTTATATAAAACATTCACACTACCTGGGCTCTGTTCTATGTGATTGTTTTATATCTCATATTTACTTAAGGACACTATCGGCAGGACTCTGATGAGCCAAATTGCTCTCAGCCATGAATGCTGGAGTGCCAGACTCTAGCACTATGGGTTTTTTTGTTTGTTTGTTTTGGTTTTTGTTTTTTGGTATTTTAGGGAAAGATCTATGGGGTATTCAGAGTCTCACTGCTAGATCAGACTCGTAGTAATTCACCTGTGTACAGCCTTCCAAGAGCTGGGATTACAAGCAAACGCCACCACACCCAGTCTCAATTGCTGTCTTAGTGCTGAGGGGTGGGGCCAGCACTGCAGGCCTGGGGATCCACCCCCTGATCCCTGCACCTGCTTGCAGTCTCTTTAGCCTGCTAAGCTGTTTGAACTGCCCTTCTACCACTAAGTTAACCCCATGAAACATCAGAGTTTACCTTCAAATGTCAAGGAATAGCTCCAATTTCTACAGACATCATCAACATGGACAGAGGCATTCATCTAAATACAAAGGTTCATAAAGGTTGCAAATATTCTACCTTTGCTTATTGAGAGGAAATCTGTTGCTATAATTATCCTGGCCAATGGGTTGAAGTGAACAGAATGACTGCTGAAGCGTATGGAGTATCACTGACCAAGTTAGTGAAATTCAGGAGAAAATCTCAGGCATTTTCAACTGTAAGGAAAACTGCCCACAGGATTCACAGATATCAGTCCAAATATCACTCCAAATAAATAAAAACAGTACTCGAATGACTTTCAGGGCCACCCCTAGTGTGCAGGACAGATGTTTCCAGCAGGACAGTAACACTCATCCAAGAACTACAGTTCTGCACATGGTATTCTAGAGTACAGGAGAAAGGGATGCCTGAATTGTTGAGATCTCCCATACAGGCCACAAACCAGCAGAGCCCTTCTGCTAGCTGGAAAAAGCAGGAGTTGCGATATAGAGAGAATAATGGACTTTAGCTCTTAATTAAAGAAGCCTTCCTAAGAGTAAATGGTGTAATCTGTTCTGTCTATTCTAGAAGATAATAAAATGTTGTTGAGCCTGATACCTGTACTGTAAATAAAGTTTCAGGGGAGCACTGTCATGTTCATGCATTTACATATTGTCTTTGGTTGCTTTTGAGCTACCATAGTGAACAATTTTATCAGAAATCATAAACCTCATTGTGTGTCAGGTATTGTTCTAGATCTCTTCTACATTTCTCATAAGCCGTGCAATGAGTGAGAATCATGATAGTAAGGAGATCAAATGCATTCACAGGTGTTCTTTATAGAGCAGCGAGTTCTCCCACTCTCCTACTGGACTTACTGGTAGGATTAAAGGAATCATGATCAGATAATGAGTAGATCTATCTCATAAGGAGTAGCACTTCAGCAGTCAGTTAAATTCATCCCAATTTAGGAGATCTGCACTCTCATGTGATATTTATAAAGGGAACGCTGAAATAATTTACAAATAAGAAACAGCATCAATGTCTAGTCCTTCTCGATCCTCTAATACTGTGAAAGTGCTCCACTGACAGATGTTGGAGTTCTTCCTCTATCTCCAAAAGAATTATATTTCCATTCTGATAATTACATCTTCACCTTCTTAAATTCTTCCTACTTAAATTCATCTTTCATAAAAAATGATCAGGCACAAGACTCACAATGATACTTTTGGAAAACTTACAGAAAATAGCTATGTCTCCCACTTTGGCCAGCATACATCATTATATAGAAATCTGAAAAGCTGTGATTCAAATTTTCTTGTTACTTCTGTGAGGCAGAATCATGTTGATCCAATAACCAACTTCAGGAAGCTGATGCACAGTTAAGTCTAGGCTTGTAGACCACCATTAGGACAGGATGCCTCCTAGACTGCTCTATGGGAAAGAAAGAAACATCATATCTGAGAAGGATCAGAATGGACATTGAATTTTAAAAGCATGCCTGTGCTTTTCCACACCACCTTCACGTTAGTAATAATCCAGCAAGCAGTCTAGATGATCAGATCCATTTCACAGAATATCTACAGTAACAGAACAAAGTGCTTGTGAACCTGTGTGTACCAGGCTAGAGTAAAAAAACGTACAGACAGACATCTTTTGAGTCAGTAGTTGACTGTTTCCATATTCAACAAAACAGAAGTCTGTCAAAGGAAGAATGTACAAAAGATCCATCAAATTTTTAACTATTAGTGTATTGCTGAGTGTTGTTTTGCCTACTTGTGCAAAGGGATAGCTGATCTAATAAGTTAAAAATATGATATGGATTAGTTTCAGAAGATATGACCATAACACATAAGTATGCTGGTCAGCTTGGAGTGATTCCATGTTCTGAAAAAATATCAATAACTCCTAGCCATAGTAGCAAGCATTCCAAAGAATTAATGAGGTTGCAGTGGAAATTAACCATGCCTATGTGGTATGGCTTCTTCTACTTGGAAACAAGAGGGTCAGTTTTTAACAAGAAACACAATTGCTGTGCAAAGTGATAATAGTTTTTACACAGGGTCTTGCTGTGTCATTTGTGCTGGCCTTGAACTCACTTATGTGGCCTAGGCCAGCCTTGATTGAACTCAGCCTCTCCTTCCCAGTGCTGGGATTACAGATATGCACTGCCACACCCATCTAAAGTGGTAATCTTATTACAACCACAGAGTCTTTTATTTGCCCAGCCTATAATGGTGGCTAAATTATCATATCAAGTGTGACCATGGACTCAACTGTAATGGTGGTAATCTGGACAGTGCTGTATCAATGCATAGCTATATCCAGTAGATCTCATTAAGCAGTGGGCTTTGACTATGAGTCTGTTTGAATAATCCAAACACAGCCAAGATATATTTCTACTCTGTATCCACCACTACTTCATAGTTCAATAAATAGCATCCCAAAAAATTAAGTGGTTAGCAACAGAACAGCAGCCATGAAAAATTTACATATTAAGGATCATCAGGTGAGCACTGACCAGAGGTGTGAGAGTGGCTTTGGTTTCTTCTCATTTAATAGAGTAACCATGTCTATTTTCAGAACAGAGCAGCTGTTGCTGAGCTTGAATAACTCAGACAAACCCCAATGAACAAGATCAGGCTTCAGGAAAACCATCACTGAGTACTTCTATTTCTTTAATGCCACCACTGTGAGTTAAACCTACGAGAGCCAGTGCTTTGTTTCAGATGGTAAACCAAGAATAAAATTTCCCCCAAAGTTGGTATTGGAATTTGATTTACATTTAATAAGCAAGCTCATTTGGTCCTTCACATCTTGTTAGTCATTGAATGCAGGATAATTCTTCTCAAAGTGAGATGATCAGACCATTCCTGGAACAGCCTTTCAGTTTTAGTGAGTTTAATAGAACGACAACAGCTGCTCTTCAAGATGGGCATAGCACTTGCTCAATAGTAAGCTCAAGGAGCAGTGAGTCCAAAATCCCAAATTGTCAGAGGAAGTTAAAATGCTCAATAAATCTCCCCAACTCTTTTTTGGGGATGAGGATCTATCTATAGGAAGGATAGAATCATAGATCTACCTACAAGAAACTCCGTGGGGAGCATGCTCCTAAATCGTGTTGGCAGAAGTGTGCTACTACTTCACTCAGAGCTGTTGGGACTAAGGCTTCTGATTTATCAGCCAAGCAAATGGTCTGCACGGTGAAAGCTTTGCTTCCAGAGACAGAGGCACTTAGGCTAAGCTAAGAAAGGAAATTTCAGAAGAGCTTTGCAAACTGCATTAATGTTTCTTTATATGCAGATTTTATAGGGAGAACCTCCTTGAGCATTTAGGAAACAAGGAAATGGAATAAAATCACACACTAATACCTATTACCTATTCCATGTGTGAGTGGTAGCAGTATATGGATCCTTATGATAAAACCAACTGATTTCAATATAAAATTGAAGGGAGGAATACAGGAATAGGCACTGCATTGAGAAGCGAAGTACTTTCTGTTTAAAGCTGTCATTGTATGGCGCCATCAGGAGAATGACCATGGCTTCTACCCCCACAAACTCTTTGTCTTCAAAGGTAAACATTATTTTAACTCACAATGATTCTTGTACTTTTTTTCAATTAGATACTTAAGGAAATTCATCCATAGGAATTTTGTGGGAAAGAAGGCTCTAAATACTTTCCTGTGTTGAAAGTGATTGTGTTAGTATTATCCTTCTGAGAGGTGCTTGCTT
>PVKN010021384.1:0-15555 GCA_004027915.1 Capromys pilorides
AAAATATCACATGCTTGACAGGCTACAATTTTGTACATCCTTGGATTTCTAAATGTCTGTGTAAAAATGTGTAAATGCTTTTATCAAATTCTAAAGAGATTTATTAGACTATCAATGATTGACAGAAAATACCAATTGCAAGATAGGTCTATGGGGACCGGCGAGATGGTTCAGTGGTCTAGAGCGCCTGCTTGGGAGGGCTCAGGCAACTGCGGGAACTGCGGTTCTATCCCCGGCACCACATGCTGCGCCAGCGCCACCACCAGGGCAGGCTGAGCCAGCCACAAAATGAATAAATAAAGAAACAAATAAACACAACAAGCAAACAAATAAATAAATAAAAATTAAAAAAAAAAAAAAGATAGGTCTATGATGTTTGATACTCAGAAAGACAATGATGTTAAACTCAATTACGTATGTTATAGAGTAATAGTATCATGAAGCTTCTCTGCTAGAGGGCTGAGAATGTAAGTTAACAGACCAAAAATTGGAGAAAAAGAAGGGCTATGAAGGTAGCCAACATTTTGGTCCTAGCCCTTCAAGGTCATTGAGGACTCAGGACATAAGAGAACCTGTGTCATAACATCCTATAACTCAGAGGTTTTCCAAATTTTCTGTTCAAGGAGATGAAGGGAGCTCAGAGGAAAGGGATAAAAGAAGTATAGTGTGCCTAAGGAGAGTCACCTAGAGAGAGGACATTCTCTCAGGCTTTCACAGAGAGCAAACTGGTCAAGCAATGGCTGTGACTCGTCCTGATGGCTGACACTGGCAACAGTTCTACAAAGCACTGCACATGGTTCCAAAGTTAATCCTGAGGGGATTTGACCCTGGAACATACAAAAGATGAATGATCAATTATACAGGTCGGACCTTAACTTGCCCTTGATCACCCAGCAGAAAAGTTTAATTACAAGGCATAGAACACAGAGCTAGATTAGTATGAGGAGCTGTAAGAGGCTTATACCAACAGCCTCCAACATTGCCAGTTTCACCGGTATCCCACTACAATTATGGAATATTAGACTATGTATACAACTACTCCCTTTCTGTACAAAAAGAAGATAAAACGTTTTTTGTTTTTTTTTTCTTTTTTTCTCCCCTACTAATATAGATTAGAAAATTTATCATGTCTACACCCTGTGCTCTGTATAACTACTATGAGGACAATATTCAATGTATCAATTATTATGAATTCACTACAATGTGTTTTGAAACTATCATATTGTTATTTCTTATTAAAAATAAAAAGATGAAATTGAAAAAAAAACCATTGCATTCATGCTCAAATTATTTTTAACAAGAGAAGTCAATCTTTGGCCATGTTGAAGTCTTTCTCTAAATGCAAACAAAATTTTTTTTACTACTTTCAAGACTTGCTTCTTGAAGGGCCAGCCAAAGCTCAGCAGATTAAAGCACCTGCAAGCAGGTGCAGGGGCCAGGGATTTGATCCCTGGGCCTGCTGTGCCACTGAGGAACGCTGAGATGGCAGTTGAGACTGGACGTGGTGGCGCGGGCCTATAATCCCAGCTCTTGGCAGGCTGTAAACGAGTCTGATCTAGCAGTAAGACCCTGAACATCCTGTAGACACTTTCCTAAAATACAAAAATAAATAAATAAATAAATAAATAAATAGAAAACCTGATTTACTTCTTAATTTGTGCTTTAGTATCTACTTTGATGTGGCTACTAGTTAATCCTTCTGGTTTTAATCCCATTAGATATTTATGAAGCTGTTTGCATAATGAGACCATGAGTTTTGAAATAAATTGGTTAAGCTTCACTCATTGTTCTCTCAAACATAATTTTGCTCCTTTCTCTTGTTTCTTTTTTTTTTTTTTAATTTTTTTATTTATTTATTTATTTGTTTGCTTGTTGTGTTTGTTTCTTTATTTATTTATTTTGTGGCTGGCTCAGCCTGCCCTGGCGGTGGGGCTGGCGCAGCATGTGGTGCTGGGGATCGAACCGCAGTCCCTGCAGTTGCCTGAGCCTTCCTACGCAGGCGCTTTAGACCACTGAACCATCTCGCCGGCCCTCTTGTTTCTTTTTGCGTGTCACGTGCATAACTGTTTTGACAGTGGACCCAGTTCTCACAGTTCGGTTTATATCTTTCAAATGTTTTTTGTTTGTAGTACCCATTGTTACATCTTTAACCTTGCTTATTATTACTTTTTGTATGAGCCGACTGTATTTATTAGGGGAAAGAAAGCTCCTGTCCTAGAGAGGGACAGGAGGGGGCGCCCTCAGCAGGTTGTTCCCAAAACATTTTCTTCTTCTTTTTTGCCGTACTAGGGATTGAACTCAGGACCCCGCGCTTGCCAGGTAGGCGCTTATTCTTCCGAGTTCCTCCCCAGTCCAAGCTTGCTTATTTTTCTTTTTTCACCAGTTCAGATTTCCTCTAGTCAATGTTCTCCAGGGAATTTCTTTTTCTAGTTATGTTTTCCAACTCATGCTTTCCAACAGTTTATTTTTTATAATTTCAGTCTCAGTATGGAGACCCATGTTTTATGGGTCTTACTACCACCATATCCTTCCTCAATCTTTCAATCAGTTTCCTGATAATTTTTACGTGGGTAGCATTGGTTTTTTTTCTGATAGACTTGGCATCTCGCTTGTCTCTAGGCAGTCTTGGTCTACTTCTTTTTGCCACTGTACAAGTAATACTTTCTTTGACTGCCATATAATGTTTCTTGTAAAGAACACATTTTAGGTAATGGTATTTCCCATAGGGAAATACACCTATGGTACTTCCCCCTCTAAGTTGTTATTGTTTTTTGTTGTTTGTTTGTTTGTTTTGTCTTTTTTGAGACAGGGTCTCTCACTATGCAGTTCAGGCTGGCCTTGAGCTCACTTTTGTAGCCCAGGCTGGTCTCGAACTCACAATGATCCTCCATGGCTCAGCCTCCCGAGTGCTGGGATTACAGATGTGCACCACCACGCCCGGCCTTTTTTTTTTCTTTTTGCTTATTTGATTACAGTTACTTTAGAAATAGTAAACATCTCCCATCATTCCTGCTCTCAATACACAGTCTGTAATATTACTTCTCAGAAAAGAGCAGCTTTTCATACAGTCGCAATACCATGAAATCACTGGGCTATTTATAGGGCTCTTTTCCTCTCCTTTGGGACCACACTAATCTGTTAAACTCCAAACTATTGTCCACTAATGGCTCTGTGGTTATCAACAATGTCCTGGGGCACCACTTGTTGGTGAAGCCAGTCTGATCAAATTCCTTTCCTGTGGAATAGTTCCTGAAGTCTATATTTTGAGTTTTGTTCTCATTTCCAAGAGAATTTCTCTTATTTCTCATTCTCTCTTCCAAACTAGAGTTACGTAAAGTTTATCTTTTTTCCTGACTCTCTTCCAAATTTCCTGAAAGGAAATTTTGAAAAATACAGTAAATGTCATCTCAAGAAATGGATTTTAAGGGGCCAGCGAGATGGTTCAGTGGTCTAAAGCGCCTGCTTAGGAGGGCTCAGGCAACTGCGGGGACTGCAGTTCGATCCCCGGCACCACATGCTGCGCCAGCGCCACCACCAGGGCAGGCTGAGCCAGCCACAAAATGAATAAATAAAGAAACAAGCAAACAAATAAATAAATAAATAAAAAATTTTAAAAAAAAGAAATGGATTTTAAAATCAGAATGAATATAAGTTATTTAAGTGTTAAATTTCAGCAGAATACCTATAATTTCTGATCGATACAAAGTAGCATAAAAAGTAATTTTAATTAATTTATTAATTTTGTTTATTTATTTGCAGGACCAGGGATTGAACTCAGGCCCTTGAGTTTTCCAGGCAAGCACTTATTCTACTGAGCTATCTCCTTGGCCCCAGTAGCTTTAATTTAAACAACCCATTATAGTTAAGAGATATTCATATTAAATATTCAGTTAAAAAAATCTAAATAGTGTCTCTATTTTGTAGGAAGCATTTTTCTATGTTAACCTTCATCAAATGGTGAAGTTATTCCATCCAAAGCATTGTGATGGGCCAGGGAGATAGCTCAGTGGAATAAGCACTTGCCTGGCAAGCACAAGGTCCTGAGTTCAATTCCTGATACCACCAAAAAAAAAGCATTGTCATGTCTGTAATACTATCTTTCTCGATGAACTCATTCTGTCAGAACACTCGTGTTGGTACAGTAACTCCTGAATTTGGATTTCTTTTGCAGTCTCTAATTTCACATTTTCAAAGACCTGTGGACGCTTTTGCCTAGGCAATCTCAATGTAGATCTTCAGAACTGATTATGTCTTCTTCCTTTGAGAACCCCGCCCTTCCCTTGTGTTATTTCCTGTTTGTAACCTTATTAGCTTCTTTTTCACTGACATATTATAAGTCTCAGATCCGTTTTATCTCCTTCCCCTCTTTGCCCCCAGCACCAATCAGTTGCCAACCTTTGTGCTTTTATCACTACAGCGTCTGGCATTTGTCCTGTCTCCCCAGTTCTCACTGGCATTCTCATGCGATTATTTTCTTTTTTTTAATTTTATTTATTTATTTGTTTGCTTGTTGTGTTTGTTTGTTTCTTTATTTATTTATTTTGTGGCTGGCTCAGCCTGCCCTGGTGGTGGCGCTGGCGCAGCATGTGGTGCCGGGGATCGAACCGCAGTCCCTGCAGTTGCCTGAGCCCTCCTAAGCAGGCGCTTTAGACCACTGAACCATCTTGCCGGCCCCTCATGCGATTATTTTTTATCTCTTGCCAGCTCCCTGCTTGTAGCCATGCCATACAATATCACCCAAAGAATAGAATTTCTCCAGGCAAATTATAAAATTTAGATTATAGGACTTCATACTTGCATGGGCTCCTTTCTGAATGATGTACCTAATGTCAAATTTATAACATTTATATCTTTTTTTCCTAAAAGGAAAAACTTTCTGATTTAAGGTTTGGGTTCTCCAGAACACCAGACTTCTTAAGCTGTGAGCAAACCATGGTCCCATATGCCAAATCCAGCTCATCACTCAATTACGAATAAAGCTTTGTTAGAGCACAGCCATATGTATTTGTCTACAAATTACTCCTGGGCTGCTTTTGCCTTTCAGTCGTAGAGTTGTAGAGTTGCAGTAGCAGAGCTTATGTGTTTGGCAAAGTTTTTAGTGTTTAGTACTTGGTCTCAGAACTTTTCCAGCCCTTCCTTTAGGTTATTTATGTGTTCATTTCACTTCTCCTATAAACAACAGCATAAGCAGCGTGAAAAAAGAATCATTATCTCAGGGCTGAGGAGATAGCTCTGTGGCACAAGTGCCTGCCTGGCAAGTGCAAGGGTGTGAGTTCAAACCCCAGTCCTGCAAAAAAAAAAAAAAAAAAGAATCATCTCACTTTTTCAGGTGTGATTATTAATTGTCATATGTCAACTTGATTTAAGTAAGAACTGCCTATCAGATTAGTAAGATGCTGAGGGTATCTATGGATGACTGACAGATGGACCAGCAAACCAGAGGGCAAAGGTCTACCCTGGAGGTGGATAGCACCAACCAATAAGCTTATAGCCTGATTAAAACAAAAGGGAAAAGAAGGAAGTGTTTCTCTTCTTTCAGAAGAGCAGCAGTCTTGCCTTTGGACATTACTGTACAGTTTCCTCAGCCTTCTGATGTAGACTGCCTAGGAAGCTCTACAGGGAGCTTCCAGGCCCGCTGCCTCCAACTGCTGTTGGATGCTGGAGCTCTCCTGCATGCAGGCTGCCATTTTGGATTCTTCCACTTCTGATCTCACAGATGGCCTCTGATACTCTCTTGCCTCAGGTCCTGTACCTTGGTACAATAATACACATATTTATACTGATTTTATTCTGCTACTGAACCCCAAAAATGCAATTGATATCCCCCTATGAGGTCAAACATTTACTATAGAAAATCCAGTAAAGCCCTCGATCACCCAGCAGAAAAGCTTAATTACAAGACATAGAACGCAGAGTTAGACCAGTATGACAAGCTGTAAGAGGCTTATACCAACAGCCTCCAACAATGCCAGTTTCACCGGTATCCCACTACAACTATGAAACGTTAGACTATATATACAACTACTTTCTCTTTGTACAAAGAGAAGATAAAATTTTTGTTGTAGTTGTTTTTCTTTTTTTCCTCACCTACTAATATAGATTAGAAAATTTATCATGTCTACACACTGTGCTCTGTATAACTACTATGAGGACAACAAAATTCAATGTATCAATTATTGTGAATGTACTACTAATGTGTTTTGAAACTATCATATTGTTATTTCCTATTAAAAATTAAAATTAAAATATATATATATATATATATATATATATATATATATAAAAAGAAAATCCAGTAAAATGTGAAGAGAGAAAAATGGGTGGATCTCATGTACTTCTTCACAAACCTTTGCTGCTGCAATTTTTAATAAAATATTTCCTTTTTAGGGGCCGGCGAGATGGTTCAGTGGTCTAAAGCGCCTGCTTAGGAGGGCTCAGGCAACTGCGGGGACTGCAGTTCGATCCCTGGCACCACATGCTGCGCCAGCACCACCACCAGGGCAGGCTGAGCCAGCCACAAAATGAATAAATAAAGAAACAAACAAACACAACAAGCAAATAAATAAATAAATAAAATTTAAAAAAAAAATAAAAAAAAAAATAAAATAAAATAAAAAAATAAAATATTTCCTTTTTAAAAAAAATAAAATAGCTATTTATTCAGCTTCTTGTCATGCCAAAGTGTTCTGTGCATATACCACTATAATTAACACAACCTCCTTAACAGGTGAAATGGTACATCAAATTATATGTCATATTACCTGATTATATAAAAATGTAAAATGAAAATGACTTATCAATTCCTCCTAACATTCCTAGCAATTTAGTAAGAGATATGATGTACAAAATCTTAGTAAACTATGACACAAGAGCAGTAATATAATTCTCATCTCACTTAAATTTTTTTTTAAGTTCTTTATTATTTCTTTTCCTGCGGCTGGCTTAGCCTGCCCTGGGGGCGGGGCGGGTGTGGTATGTGGTACCAAAGATCAAACCATGTCCCTGTGCTTTGCCTAAGCTTGCCTAAGCAGGTGCTTTAGACCACTGAGCTGTCTGGCCTCCCCCCTCATTTAAATTTAACTCCTCATAATTTGTTATGAACATACAAAGACAACAAACTTTGTAAACATTATATCTACGAAGATTCTGGCAATAGCTGTATGTAACAAGATACAGCAAACCAGGCCTACCACTCAATTTGCTTGTAAGTCTCAGCTTCAGTAGGAAGCTGTTTAAAACAAAAGCTCAAAACCCGCTTTTGACATGCTAAATAGCTTGGCAAGCGTGCCTTAAGCATAGTAATGAGCTTGAAACAATATGAATAAAAGAGTTTACAAAAGCTAAACATTGCAGACTGAACAACATTCATACAAAAAAAAATAAAGTAACTATTATTAGTTACATAAAATTTTCCTGACTGGCTAAAACTTAGCAGTATAAAACATGCATTTTAGAATCTTTAGCTGTTAAGTTCAAAAAGTAGCATCTATATGAAACAATTCCTCTCCAAAGCCCAAGTATGGTCAAAAATTAATTCAAATGGGGCTGGGGAGATAGCTCTGTGGCACAAGTGCCTGCCTGGCAAGTGCAAGGTTGTGAGTTTGAACTCCGGTCCCGCCAAAAAAAAAAAAAAAAATTATTCAAATGATGAAACACATTCTAAAGCTAAGAAACTGTTTTTGTTGATGTGGAGGTATAAACTCAGAGCTTTGGGGCTTTCTCGTGCTGCAAAGAGCTATTTCTCTGGTTCACTCAAAGCAGCAGATGACAAAGTCCACAGATGCCATTAAGCTCAACAGAGGGCAAGAGGGCTCATACCCAGCTCTGACCCCCCCAGGAAGCCTGGCCACCATGTCCACAGCAGCAGGAGCTGTGAGGACCAGAGGCACACAACTCTGCTAGCTGAAGAGGTAGCAGACCACCTCTCCCTCCACCCCAAAAGCTCCTTCCTGAGGTAAACAAAAAGTATACAAGGGGGGAAAAATTAAGATACACTTATCTACAGAGTAAGGATTTCAAAATATTAATGTAATCCTCACTTTAAAAAATTTCACTAGGGCTGGTGAGATGGTTCAGTGGTCCAAAGCGCCTACTTAGGAGGGCTCAGGCAACTGCGGGGACTGCAGTTCGATCCCTGGCACCACATGCTGCGCCAGCACCACCACCAGGGCAGGCTGAGCCAGCCACAAAATAAATAAAGAAACAAACAAACAAACAAACACAACAAGCAAACAAATAAATAAATAAATAAAATTAAAAAAAAAAAAAAAAAGAAAGTTCAGGCAACTGCAAGGACTGCAGTTCGGTACCCAGCACCACATGCTGCGCCAGCCCCACCTCCAGGGCAGGCTGAGCCGACCATAACACAAATAAATAAATAAGTAAATAAATAAATAGTTTTAAAAAATAATAAAATAAAAATAAAACTTAAAAAAAAATGTTGTGGTGACTCAGGACTTGAACTCCTAGCCTTGGTTTTTTTCTTCTTACTGTGTTTCTCATGCTTCTCTTTCTTTTTTTGTTTTTCTGTTGCTCTTTCTCATTCTTCATTGCTCTCCTTTTTTGCTCATATTTCTTCAGTATGATCTGATTCCGACAAGCACTCGGATGAAGAAGTTTCTCTTCACAACACATCTTTCTTTTCTTGGCAAGTCCTTTCATGTTCTTTTCTTTCTCAGTTGTATCTTTTGACTTTTTCTTTTTTAAGCTGTCTTTACTGTCTGACTCAGTTTCTGACAGGAAGCTTTCAGAAGATTTATATGAATGGTTCTTTTTCTTTCTCCTTTTTTGCTTGCTTTTTTTCCTCATCCTCAAAATCTGAAGAACTGCTGGAAGAATCAGAGCTCGGTGAAGAAGATAAATATCGACCAGATTTCTTTTCTTTCTTATTTCTCTGTGTTTTCAGATAATCTTGTATTGTTGGCCCTGAAAGCTGGAGATTGGACCTCGTGATTGGACCACCAATTCCTACTAGGTTCATGTAGGCCCCCAATTGTCCCATTTCCCCATGGTGCTGGACAGAGCACATGGTTAAGACTATGAAAGCCAGACCAGGTTACCTAATACAATATTTCAAATATTCCAATTTCTATCATCCCAGTATTAGGAATAACACATACACACACACACACACACACACACACACACTACACCCCTCTTTAAAACTACTAACTTTGTAACTTTCATTCAGAATATATTTTATTTTTTAATTTTTATTTATTTTTATTACTTTTAATAAGAGATAACAATATGATAGTTTAAAAACACGTTAGTAGGGCCGGCGAGATGGTTCAGTGGTCTAAAGCGCCTGCTTAGGAGGGCTCAGGCGACTGCAGGGACTGCAGTTCGATCCCCGGCACCACATGCTGCGCCAGCGCCACCACCAGGGCAGGCTGAGCCAGCCACAAAATGAATAAAAAAAGAAACAAACAAACACAACAAGCAAACAAATAAATAAATAAATAAATAAAATTAAAAAAAAAAAAAAACACGTTAGTAGTACATTCACAATAACTGGCACATTGCATATTGTTGTCCTCATAGTAGTTCTATAGAGCCAGAATATATTTTAAAAATACTGTTTTACTTCCTAAAACTCAAGGGATATTTTTATTAGTAAATAGCTTATTAAGTGGCCTTGTTTATTTCATGAGGCTTTTTTCACATTCTTTTTTTTTTTTTTATTTGTTTGCTTGTTGTGTTTGTTTGTTTCCTTATTTATTCATTTTGTGGCTGGCTCAGCCTGCCCTGGTGGTGGCGCTGGCGCAGCATGTGGTGCCGGGGATCGAACTGCAGTCCCCGCAGCTGCCTGAGCCCTCCCAAGCAGGTGCTTTAGACCACTGAACCATCTCGCCGGCCCTTTTTTTTCTTTTTTTTGGTCTTTTTGAGACAGGGTCTCAATGTGCAGTTCAGGCTGGCCTTGAGCTCACTTTTGTAGCCCAGGCTGATCGCGAACTCGCACTGATCCTCCTGCCTCAGCCTTTTTCATATTCTTATTTCCTACATCCCTAGTTGAAGGAATTAACATGTGCAAAAATACTAAAAATGCAAGGAACAAGTGCTGGAGCTATCGGGGCCAGCAAGTTGGGTCAGCGGTCTAAAAGCGCCTGCTTAGGAAAGTTTGGCAACCGCAGGGACGGCTGTTCTGTTCGATCCCGGCACCACATGCTGCGCCAGCCCCACCCCCAGGGCAGGCTGAGCAGGCCATAATATAAATAAATAAATAAATAAATAAATAAATAAATAAATAAATGGACTGGAGCTATTAAGCCAGGCGTGGTGGCGCACACCTGTAATTCCAGCACTTAGGAGGCTGAGGCAGGAGGATCACTGTTAGTTTGAGGCCAGCCTGGGCTATAAAAGGAAGCTCAAGGCCAGCCTGGACTGCATAGTGAGACCCTGTCTCAAAAAGAAAAAAAGAAAAAGGACTAGAGCTATTAAATGTGTGGCTGAGTACAAAGGGAGGCACTAACTATTACATGCACTAAGAAAATCACAGGATTGGTGAGATAGCTGGACAGACTAAAGCGCCTGCTTAGGCCACCTTTGGCAAAGCACAGGGACCACAGGTTCCATTGCCAGAACCACATGCCATTCCCAGCCCCACCCCCAGGGCAGGCTGAACCCACCAGAGTCCAGGCATGGTGGCTCATGCCTATAACCCCAGAGTTGGGGAGGCCGAAAGCAGGAGGATCACCACGAATCCAAGATGCATAGTGAGACCCTTGTAACAACCAAATACATAAGAGAAAGAAAGAAAGGAAGAAAGAAAGAAAAAGAAAAAATCACTCAGGCTGGGATCTTGGCTCACGGCATGCTTGAGGTCCTGGGTTTGATTTCTAGCACTGGTAGAAAAGGGAAAGAAAAAAAAAGTCACTCTTGATTTAAAGGCTTGTGGATAAAGAAATCCTGTATCAGAACTGTCTTACTTGGGGCTGGTGAGATAGCTCAGCGGTCTAAAGCGCCTGCTTAGGAAAGCTTAGGCAACCGCAGGGACTATGGTTCAATCCTTGACACCACATGCTGCACCAGCCCCACGCCCAGAGCAGGCTGAGCCAGCCATAACATGAATGAGTGAATGAATGAATGAATAAATAAATAATTAAAAAAAAAAAAAAACTGTCTTACTTAACAGGCAATTACATGTTCATTGAGCCACTGTAGAGGGTAGGGTTAACTGAGAGCTTTGCAGACACAATGTGTATTGAAATTTCTTGAACTTTGCTAATATGGTAGACAAAAAATAGCATTTCACTGAAGTTTCAATATGTATTTTCGAACGAGGTTGAATCGCTTTTCATACATTTGAATGATTTTATCTCAAAAAATAAGTTATCTGTGCATGTTCTTTGACTCTCTTTTAACTGAGCTGTTCATCTTTCCAATATTGATTTGAAGTAATTCTTTGTATGCCTAAATGATAGGCAAGGTAGAAAGCAGTGGCATCTGAGACTCTCCCTTGGGAGTTCTTTTATGTACGTATGTATGTATGTATGTATGTATGTATGTATGTATGTTATGGCTGGCTCAGCCTGTGCTGGGGGTAGGGCTGGCGCAGCATGTGGTGCCAGGGATCGAACCGCAGTCCCTGTGGTTGCCTAAGCTTGCCAAAGCAAGCGCTTTAGACTGCTGAGCCATCTCACCAGCTACTCCCTTGGGAGTTCTTAATCTGGGATACTTTGTACACATGGCAGAGATTCCTAGTTTGAGAGACAAAGCACGCCCTGGGATGCTTCCATTGAAGTTTGTACCTACCGCTGTTACCATACTTCCTTTAGCTGTGACGCACAGCTTTATTTTAATGCTGTTGCTGTATCATTCTTCCAGGTATGTGTGGAGATTCCAAAACATTGCCGTTCTGAGTCCTCTAAGTCTTCTTTAGCAATCAAAGTCTATCTAAGGCCATTATCAGTGCAATGGCTGTTGGAATATAAATTTTATTTCATATTTACATAGCCACCCTTCAAGGTCAGTGAGGACTCAAGGCAGAACAGAACCTGTGCTGTAATATCCTATAACTCAGTGGTTTCCCAAATTTTCTGTTCAAGGAGATTAAGGAACCTCAGAGGAAAGGGATTGAAAGTATATAGTGTGCCTAAGGAGAGTCACCTAGAGAGAAAACATTCTCTCAGGCTTTCAGAGAGCAAATCAGTCAAGCAATGGTCGTGACTCATCCAGACGGCTAACACTGACAACAGTTCTACAAAGTACTGTACATGGCTCCAAAGTAAATCCTGAGGGAACTTGACTGACCTTGGGAGATAAAAGTTACATATTTTGCTATACAGGTCATGCTTAAACTTGCCCTTAACCACCCAGCAGAAAAGTTTAACCACAAGGCATAAAACAGAAAGCTAGATTAGAATGCTGAGCTGTAAAAGGCTTAAATCAACAGCTTCTAACATTGCAAGTTTTACCAATAATCCACTGTGATTATGGAACATTGGATTATGTATACAACTACTTTCTCTTAGTTCAATGAGAAGAAATTTAGTTGTACCAATAATGATTAGGAAAATTATAACACATATTTACATAGCCAAAATTGTCATTCTGTTTTATGAATTTGGAATTTATTATACTTGGACAAATCTACTCTTGATGCAGGAAGCAAAAACTGATCTGGGGTAGATGACCTCCAACAGGGAACCTCCAAATGATACAGGGAAAACCGATCCCCAACCTGAAAAGTACCTGGGACGAGTTTGTGTTCTCTAAAACTGAAGAATGAATTTTAGGAACAAACGGAGGTAATGAGCAGAACATATTTATTGAGGGAAAGAAAACTCCTGTCTGGGAAAGGGACAGGAGGGGAGGAGCGTCCCGAGTGGGTGTCCCCCAGAAGCTGTCGCTTCCAGGGACTTTTATAGAGGTGAGGCATGGGAACTGGCTTAGGTGGGTATGAGGTGTGACAAAGACTATGGTCAACCAATGAGACTGTAAGTACCATTGCTCAGGTAAAATAGATTAAAATCGAGATCCAATGGGAAGGCAAGTCACGTAGCAAGCAGGCAAGAACACCACCTATTGAGCTTGGGCTCGTGACTCTTTCTAGGGTCTTTCAAGGTGACTGATACCTACTCAGAGTATCAATCCCTGGTGCCCATCCCTAGGGAAGCATGTAGTTGCTTCTGTTTACTCTTGTACAGCGGAGGAGTGTCTGTCTCTAGTTGGAAAGTCACCTTGTCTTCCATGTCATCCTTGAGGGTCTGGCCCTGTCTGACTGCCTATAATATTTCTATCTAATTCAGCTGCCTACAACATTCCCCCTTCTGAAGAAGTAACCCAAACTGCCATGAGGGAACCATGGGCGATGACTGCTTTGGCTTCTCCAGGCTGAAAGGGGTCATAGTTGGGAACCAGCAGTCAGAGATGTTCTCCAGAGGTCCTCAAGAGACACCAGACATTTTTATCTTGGGTAGGCGTATAGCTTTGAATCTGGAGGAAACAAGTCAAAGAAACTATGAAACATACATGGGTCAAATAATATCAACAGGATAATTGTGAATACAGTCAAAATGATTTTTACCAAGTAAACAGTAATGACTTTAACAAAGATGACAAAGATAGGGTCTGGGGACCTCATCATCTTACATGCTATTGATTTGATGTCTAATATCTTGGACAGCTATTGAGACATCAGCAGAAGGATCTAGAAGGTACTGTTCTATAGGTCTATTAGCAGAGATCTCTTAAACTGGCCATTTATGTTTTACTTGGGCCACATGAATTGTCAGAAATAGGGAAACCATTGAGTACTCTCTAGTGTGCAAGCGGGGCCACTGGCTGGGTAACTACTGACACATCCGCATGAGCATCTATTGAAAGTTTAACAGGCATTCTCCTAATATTGGCAGTTAACATGGGTTCTCTCAAGCTGAGAGGCAAAGACCCATGATCACCTCAATCTCAAACTTCCTCTGACTCTATCACGAACACTTTCTTTTTCCCTCTCTAGCAGCTTTGGACATTTTTGCTTGAAATGTCCGTTTTCTCTGTCTAGATTTCAATTGGCCTTCATTCTAGGCTGCTAGTATCACCATTTTTTATTTTTTATCCATAATTCTATTTTATATCCTTTTTATTATGAAACACCTCAACTCAAACTTATTACTGTAAACCCTTTTAACTTTTGTAGCTTATGTCAGATATTTGGGTCCCACTGACCAAGGTATATCTTTTTGGTGTTAAGCCTCCTACAGGCAGCTCAAGGAAGGGAAGGGCAACTTCCCAATAGCGGATTTCCTGACATAGAATTAGACTGATAGAGGAGGCATCCTGAGGGATTGCCCTGCCCAAGGAACGTGAAGATAGCTTCCTTTGTAATGAGGCAGGAAACTCAGTTCACCTGGGCTATATGAGCAAGACAGTTAAGGCCTTGTTATACCTCTATAGTCAAAATCTGGTGTATCTCAGCAAAAGGAATCTAGATGTAATCATGCACATTTATCGTAGATTTTACCTGTATGATGACCTGGGTATTGGTATCTTTTAGAAAACAACAACTTTGAGATCAGCACATGTATAATCAAAGCATGAGCAGTTAAGCTAACACACTGGCGTTTAGACTCCTTTGTTTATGGAGTCTGACAGTTCGGTAGAAGTCCCTCTAACTTTAGTTATAATTATCTCTAGATTTTGAGAATTTATGAAAACCAGATTAACACCTTATTTTTACTGTCAATGCTTTTAAATAATCTGAGAATAGTATGGCATACTTTCCTAGTTACACTTTTGTGAGGGAACAGTGACATCAGCTAGTTATTTTTACTTGTATAAAACTTTTTTATAAACACTTTTGTCTTTTAATTGAAAAACTCATATTGACTAAAATCATAACATTTTAAAAAATGTCTAATAATCTTTTCTAATTAGTACACAAAAACATTAGGCAATCTTATTTTTCAGAAATCTAGTCTAAAAAAAAGTCACACCTATATTTACTATCAACATGAAATACCTGAGTTATATCAGAAATCAACCAGGCTATGGGGCCGGCGAGATGGTTCAGTGGTCTAAAGCGCCTGCATAGGAAGGCTCAGGCAACTGCAGGGACTGCGGTTCAATCTCCGGCACCACATGCTGCGCCAGCACCACCACCAGGGCAGGCTGAGCCAGCCACAAAATAAATAAATAAAGAAACAAACAAACACAACAAGCAAACAAATAAATAAATAATAAAATAAAATTTAAAAAAAAAAAAAAAAAAAGAAATCAACCAGGCTAACTTAATAAACTTATCAATATATAGCATTTAGATTAAACCAATGTCTCATTTAGTGTTGTAGATATGGCCGCCATCATAGGCAAGGGGCACTGTTGAGGGATTTTTCTTTTTATTTTTTTATTTATTTATTTTTTTTTTAAATTTTATTTATTTATTTATTTGTTTGCTTGTTGTGTTTGTTTGTTTGTTTATTTATTCATTTTGTGGCTGGCTCAGCCTGCCCTGGTGGTGGCGCTGGCGCAGCATGTGGTGCCGGGGATCGAACTGCAGTCCCCGCAGTTGCCTGAGCCCTCCTAAGCAGGTGCTTTAGACCACTGAACCATCTCGCC
>PVKN010021385.1:0-15558 GCA_004027915.1 Capromys pilorides
AAGAGAAAATTCATAGAACAGGAAAAAAAAATTTGACAACTACATCTTGGAAAGAGCAATATCTAGACAAAAGAACTAAAAAAATTATCCACTCCAATAAAAGATCTAATAAAAATGAGCAATTAAAATGAACAAGTATTTCTTAAAAGTACAAGTGGCCAGTAAGTACATTCTTAAAAAAAGATTCAGTATCTTTGGCCATTAGAGAAATACAAATCAAAACAACTCTGAGATATCATCTTGCTCCAGAATGACCATCATCAAGAGCTCAAAAACAAATGCTTATGAGGTCTTGGTGAAAAAGGAAGCCTTCCACATTGTTGGTGGGACTATAAACTAGTACAATCACTAAGGAACAATGCACAGATTCTTCAGAAAACTAAGAAGAATTTGTGTGTGTGTGTGTGTGTGTGTGTGTGTGTGTGTGTGTGTGTGTGGTTGCACTATGCAGCTGGAGGCTGGCCCTTGAATTCACTTTATAGCCCAAGCTGGCCTCGAACCTTGAAACTCATAGTGATCTTCCTGCTTTAGCCTCCTGAGTGCTACGGTTATAGGTATGTATCACTACACCCAACTTCAACATCTTGACTTCAGATGTCTGGCCTAAAGTGAGGGAGAATAAATAAATGTGTTTTTGAAGCCATCTATCTTTTGAAACTTTATATGGAAGCTCTAAGAAACTGATATAGATGCATAGTGCACCATTATATTCATACAACAATTATAAATTTACAATAATAGAGAATATAGTAGCTGTCAAGGTCAGGAACAGGGAAATGTATAGATGTGCCCACAAAGGGGAACTGAAAAGGATCTGTGGTGACAACGGGGTACAGAGTGTGCTCATGATCATACAAGTCTATATGTATGTCAAACTGCACAGAAATACACGAGTGTACGTACGCACATATGCACCTACGTACGTACACACGTAATGTACAACTGGTGAAAAGTGAATCAGCCCCATGGACTGTGCCAGTGTCGGTTTCTTGGTTTTGCACTGTAGTTTCTGAGGGTGTGGGGTGACAGCGTGGGCAGGAACGGGTACTCCGTTTATTTCTTGCAATCGACTGTGGATCTACAATTACTTCAAAATAAAAGAAAAATTAAAATAATCTCAGAAAACAGTATCTTTCGCTTTCATGACTTAGTCATTAGTGTCATGGAAATACACCCAGATCTTCTTTGGTGACTCAGGCTCTGGCAGTGACTCACGGCGCCATCCTCCAAGTCTGTCCTCACTGCCGAGTGTGCAGGCCATTGGCCGGCCACAGACTGACCCGGGACTCGGCTCATCTCACTTCCTCCCCAGGAGGCTGGTTTCTGGTGATTTTGTTTCCCACAAAAGCAGAATGCAGGGGATAAACGGAATTTTAGGGGACGAAGGAATCTGTTCTTTTGTGTTCTGGGTCCTTGACTAGTTCCTGACCACGGAACCACCAACCCTCAGCTGTACACGCCCACTGCACCTGCATGGTGAGAGTATTTCTCATATGGAGGAGCAGTGCCCCCTCTCCCATGTGGGGCTCCTCCGCCCAACAAGCGAGCGGAGGCCTGTGTCTGTCTTCCTTTGCCTTGTGCTTCCCTCACCTGGGATCGAGGCGAGCACTTGAACAGCTTCTCTTCCTCAGCCTCTGGTCTCAGCTGAGGGTTGCAGGCAGAAACAAGTGCTGGCTGATGACCGTGCTCTACGTGCAGTGCAAGTGGAGCCTGCTCAGTGGACCTGCCTCGCTGGGAAGCCTGGAATGTGCTCTGGAGAAACAGGAATGTGCCTGATGCCGAGCGAGTCTTCACACACTTAGCTCTCTTGCAGATGTGCAGAGGAACATGAGCAGCCTCCAGAGCGTCTCAGGCCATCCTGTGCCCAATCCCCATCCTCACTGGCCCTTCCACCCTGCCTGCAAAGCTTGGCCTGGGACAGCTTAAAGATGGCCCAAAGAATGACTCAAGAACCTGGGGTCAGGAAACCACAACCTGGAGCAGTCTGGCTACCTGACTATACATGGCTCACAAACTAAGTATTATTATTATCATCATCATCATCATCATCATCATCATCATCATCATATTTTGATACTGGGACTTGAACTCACAAAGTTTTTTGTTTTTTGTTTGTCCCAGGAATCAAACTCAGGATCTTGTGCTTTCCAGGCAGGTGCTGTGCCACTGAGCTATCTATATCCCTCTAAGTTTGGTTTTTACACTTATTTAAGGTTTTCACTTTTTAAATGGTTGAAAGAAATCACAAGAATATTCTGTAATACATGAAATATAGATGAAATTCAAATTTCAGTGTCTATAAATAAATGTTTTTGGAACAGAGTCCTGCTTATTCATTTATGAAACACAACATGGCTGTTTTTGCATTGCAAGGCAGAGTCTAATAGTTGCTAGAGAAACAATATTTCTTGAGAAGCCTAAAATACTGACCACTAGCCCTTTAGAGGAGCAATCTGCCTATCCCTGATATAGATGAGGAAGAAGCGGACAAATCACACTTGCAGTAACAGAATTTTAGTAATGTTCATGTATTTGTAACATCTCAATAATTCAACCTTGTCTTCTATCTCTTTCACTGCCTATGGATAATCAGAGAAATATAAAATAAATGTTCAAAATAGAGATGCCCAACTCCCACAATTCTGGCTAGGTATGGTATGCATTCTGGGAAGACGAGGCACAAATGTGAGTCCAAGTTGGGCAACTTAGAAAAGAAAAAAAAAAAGTTAAAAAACTGTTGGGGGTGTAAATTAGTGTGAAGGTCCTGAGTTCAATCCCCAGTAACATAAGTCATAGACACACACACGCACACACACACACATACACACACAGGCAAGAAGAAAAAAAAAGGGAAGAAGAAGAAAGAAAGAAAGAAAGAAAGAAAGAAAGAAAGAAAGAAAGAAAGAAAAGTCACCAAGGATAGCTTACTCATAAACGAAAAGCTCTTATACTAGGTAGCTGAACTATGGCTGTACACAAAGCACACGTACTTTTTAGGGATTCACATTAAGTGTATGTGAGAGACATTGTGTTAGGATACTTCAGCAGCAAAAAAAAAAAAAGCCAGTGAACAGATGTCAAATCTTTATAACTGGGTATAGGTTTATTAAAAAAGAGCCCCTGGGGCCACCCGACATGGTACCTATGTCCCGTTGTGCTGGGCACCCACGTAGCTCTGGCCAGGCCTCCTGCCTAAACTCCAGCCTCCCCACTGAGCAATCTGGTGTCCTCACTGACTGGTCACATGTAGGACAGCAGCAGCCTGCTACGGGGCAGATACCCAAGGCCCTGTCTGCTTCCCTCGTATATCCTAGAGGCACTGTTTAGTCCTAAGGTACTGTTTGTTAAGGACTTAACAAACAGTGGTACATCCTTATAACTCCAGCAGCTCAGAGGCTGGGGCAGGAGGACTGCAAGTTTGAACTTGGCCTGGACAAGTTAGTGAGGCCCTGACTCAAAATGAAAACTAAAAATGAGCTGGGGATGAACTTTATGTGAAGGCCCTGGGTTTAACTCCCAGTAATCAGCCCTTACCTGTGCCTCTCAGGTAAGATTTATGTGGTCACCCCTTTGGGAGCCGAACTATACCTGATCCATGCATTCAGATCGCCAAAGGTGTCTCTCTCCTTTGTCTACTCCTAGCTGACCTAACAGCAAGCTCATCTACGCTATGCTGCCACTTGCTAGAGCTGCCCACAGCCTCACAGTGACTCCAGGGACGTTTCTGCCACTGAAAGCTCTCAGAGTCCCCAGAAGTAACTGGGACTCACATTCTTATTACATTTTTATGACATAAATGAGCTTTCAACTTATTTCTTTCCTTTTTATGCCATAAATGCGCTTTCAGCTTATTTTTCCCTTTAACCTGCCTATGTGTCAGAAAAGATAATTTTTTTGGTACCAGGAATCAAACTCAGGACCTTGTGCTTACCACTGTGCTGCTCAGTACATCCTTAGCTGAAAAGATCATATGTTAAGGAGTCAAGAATCTTTCAATGCAGAGCTATCTCTGGGTTATTTTCTATCCCAGTACTTAGTACAATGGCGGGAAGTCTACACTCACACTGGAATGAATGTGAGAACATCAGTCTGGGTCATGTTTACCTAGATTTAATAAATACTTTTCTATTTTGTACTTTTCCTTTTTTGCAACAGTCCTGGGAATTAAATCCAGGGCCTTCATACTGAGCTACATCCCCAGTCCTTTTTAATTTTTATTTTTGAAACAGGATCTCACTAAATTGTTAAGTTGCCCATGCTGTGCTCAAACTTATGGGTCTCCCTTGGCACCCCATCATTACACTAGGGGAAGGGGGATGGAGGAAGGAAGGCTGCATTACCTGCGGTCTTCGATAAATCACTTTTGCATAGAAACTGCACCGGGCACCCAGGTGGTCAGTCTGGAAAGGGATTGAGAATTATTGCTAATCTGAAAGCACATAGTCAGGGCAGAAGCACTTGGAGAACTTGTTAGAAACAAAGATGTTACCTGGAGTACTTCTCTTAAGCAGTGGAAAACTGGAGGCTGATAAAGCTTAGAAATGGGGTCTTCCTCAATGATAGCAATGTGTCCCAGGCTAGGATGAGCTGAGAAGATGTAACAGAAAGCAGGACGAGGCAGGTGAGTTTTCACCTATTCAAAATGAAAGAAAAGGCAGAACATGATTACACTGTTAAAATCTCAAATATACTATTAAGATCTGTTCTTTATATATACATCTGTTTACAGACCCAGGCTTTCCCTGGAAAGTCATACAGGACAGTGGTAAGGTTGTTTGCTTCTGGGACCAATCATAAGAATTCTGTACTTCTGAATTTATTAACAGCTTAAGATTTCAAGCTGGGCTTATCATCCAAGATACAAGAGGATTCTAAGTTCAAGCCCAGCTTGGGCAACTCAGGAAATCTTGTCTCAAAATAAAAATAAACAAAATTAAAAGGGGCTGGGATGTAGCTTAGTAGTACAGCACTTGCCTAACATGTGTGAGGCCTAGGGTTCAATTCCCAGTCTAAAAAAACATAATTTCATTTTAGAAATCCATTCTTCAGAGTATACTAAAAATACATGGAAACTACTTCTTAAAATGGGCAGTTTTGATAACTATTTTGCTCTTTGACACAGGACAGGGTCACACTATGCTCACTAAAAATGCTACTCCACACAGAAGACAGCCTCTCACGGCCAGCTCTATAAGCTATAGCTGTGGCTCCCAGGGCTACCATTTGCCAGCCTGCTGGGAAAGGCCCAAGATGGAGAGACGGAGACAGCTTTTATCTGTTTTGCTGCCTGCGAGCCACTGCAAAACAATTTGAAATGGCAGGAAAGTCAAAATTCCTGGCTACTCAGGTCAGCTCATTGGTGACTGAGTATTGATTTTATGAGATTGGAAGGGGGTGGGAAAAACACTGTGTTTGGTTTGGTAAGGCTAAGATCCTGACTGCTGCAGATGTGTTGGGACAGTAGTTTAAAATTCATCGTAAAGCCAGGCATGGCACACAAGTAATCTCAGCAGCTCTGAGGCAGAGGCAGGATTACAAGCCTGAGGCCAGCCTAGGCAAATTAGCAAGATCCTGTCTCTGAATAAAATTTAAAAAGGGGTGGTGGGGTGGTGGTGGTGGTGGAGGTGTAGAATAGTGCAAAGACCTTGGGCTCAATCCCTAGTAGCACCAAAACAACAACCAAAACAAAAAACTATAAAGTAACCCAAAGAGTACGATGTGCAGCACAGCAGGGGACGTGGCAAGGGCTTGGGCTCCAAGTGAGAGTCCAACCCTCCTGGCTTATACTCAGATGTTACTACAGACAAAGGAACTAGCTGCGGGGGGCTCCTTGTCACCACTGTATGGATGTGGAGGGTTCTGGCCCTGGCATGGCTCCAGGCATGAGGTTTCCCTTGGGTAGGGAGCTTGCCAGTGCTGGGCTTACCTCTGTGCAGGGCTGGCTATGGCCAGGGGCTTTAAGAGGCATCACTGGGGGCCAGAGAGTGTCGAGCAAACTGAAGAGCCCTGGTGTCCTGCAATGAGAAGAGAAACTGTCAAAGGTATTCACTATCTCATGTTTCCTATTGAGTGTCCAGTGTTATACACTGTGAGATACTAAGAAAGTTACTTATTCCTAGTCCCTCTATCTTCCTTTCTGTAAAACTGAAATTAATTAGTACTCAGCTGTTTATGTTATCTCAAGAAGTAAAATGAGCATAAATGGCACCTTACAACAGTTTCTATGCTTAGACTAGGTGCTTGAGCTGGCTGAATACTTAATAGACCAAGGTGAAGAATCTAAAATTCAAGATAGTTGGTGACTCTCACTGGGGCCGACAGAAGGCACCCAGGCATGTGCAAGCCCAACTGTACAAGAACAAGAAACTGTTGTGAGGATACATCTGCATAGCGATGTATTATCCAATGGCTAAAATGATTATGCTGAAAATGTACTTAGGAACACAGAAATATGTTTTTTATACTTTGCTATGTAAAAAGCAGGCAGCAAATTAAAATGCCTTTTTGTGTGCGAGTGCCTGTGCGCCTACATGTAATAAGCCAAAGGAAAAGAAGACAAATATGAAACTATTTTTAGAGGTTATCCATGGAGAATTCAGAGGTGATACATCTACTTTTTCTTTTGGATTATGTATTTATTGTATTTTTTCCAAAATAGACAAGCAGATGTTCCTCAAGGAATGCACAGTGGGGTTATGTCCTAGTAAATGCCTTTGGACCACAAAAGCACAAACACTATCTGATTCTACTTACCTGGTTCTCACCTTAGATCTGGCTGTGTGATATTACAGATCTTTCTGTAAGACAGAAAGTTCTGACCTTTCCTCAAATACCTTATTAAATAAGGAAGGGGAGCCATATAGGTTTCTACCTTTATATACTGTGAGATTTTAAGAAAGTTACCTAATTCCTAGCCCCTATATCTTCCTTTCTTTAAAACTGAAATTAATCAGTACTCAGCTGTTTATATTATCTCAAGAAGTAAAATGAGCATGAATGTCACCCTATAATGGTTTCTGTGCTTAGACGAGGTGCTTGATATATTAGCCACGTGATGTTGCTGTGGCTTATTACTGTTATTATTGCTAAAGTCATAAACTTCTATTTTGTCTTTGCTAATACATTTGTCAAATTTAATTTAAGACCTTAGTCCCAGAGTTGTTCTATAAAAAACCCAACAATTTAGAGAATGATAAAAGATGAGTGCAAGAAGAGTCACGTCTTTGTACAATACAGAAAAATTCACAAGGGGCTGGGAGTGTAACTCAGTGGTAGACCAGTTGTCTTGCATGTGTAAGGCATGGGATTTGATCCATAGTATCACACCTACTACTGACATCATCACAACAAAAGCAAAACAACAAAAACCACTCCCCTTTCCAGATAAAGACTGATACTGAAAGAGTAGTTAGCAATTGTCCAAAATTTTGGAGTTGACCTGAAAATGTTCTGTGGAGTCCAACTCATAAAAAAAAAATTTTGCAGTTAGGTTTGCTGTGTGGCAGGGCTAGATGGGTTCTTGCCCACTGCTGGTAGGAATGTAAAATGTCAGGGGCTATGGAAGCTCTGAACAAAGGTACTTATAACATCTTGTTAAAATTCAAGTTGAAACTGTGAAAACCTTTTTAGCGTAATTACTATCTCCTGGTTATGTAGAAATACTGTTTTCCTCGAGAAATACTGTTCCATATACACAGTCTTAGAAAACTTCTATTTGAATTCAGTGATGTTTTATAGTGATTTAAAGTATAATACTGGCCAATGCTGGACAGGTGACGCATTTATGATTTAGATAATTAAATAATTGGTAACTATGTATTAATAAAACATGTATCATAAAAGTCAGTTTCTCTACGACTAAAAAAAAAATAACCAGACATGGCTCAGGAGCAGGGTAGGGAATGGTGGGGAATGTCTATAATCCCACATTTAGGAGGCTGAGCAGGAGGATTACTGCAAGTTTCAGGCCAGCCTGGGCTACATAGTGAGAGTCAGTCTAAAAAAAACCAACAAAAAATAAAGTTAATTTTTGGTATCAAGTATGTGTTCTCAGTATAATTCACTCCTAACTGTTCATTTTTGCACATTATTTCATTTTTTTTTACTGACTAAATATATTGTCTTTAAAAATTCATCCCTTTAAAATGTTTAAATAGCAAAGCAACTACCTGGCAGAGCAATGGCTGTATTAAAGTTGTTTTTTGAAAAGTTAATGAGAATTTTCATTCAAAAATCTTTTAAAACATTTAACTGAAGTAGAGAAAGGATATACAGATGAAGTCATCAAGTCCACGATAAGATAAAAAACATAGTGTAGTGAAGTACAATGTCCACTGAATGTATATGGCCTCTGCACCATCTGAGGTGTAGCTCAGTGGTAGACAGCATGCTCAACATGTACAAGGCCCTGGGTTCAGCCCCTAGCACCACAAGAAAAGCAATCAATAACACTGTGATGTCAGAATGAATTACTTTGAATGTACTTTAAAATTTATACATTACATATGATGAAACTATAATAAAATTTGGGTCACTGAACTATGAAAGCAAAGCTTATATATACTCCATAGCAATTTCATGTATTAGAAACCAGCAGAGAAGCTGCCCAGGCTGCCCTCCTTCCTGCTCCTCACTGGTGGCTTCTCCTGAGGTCACAGCTCTTGCCAGCAGGTCCACAGGGAGACTACCTTCCAGATGGTGACAGTGCAGCAGGTCAAGTTAGCTGGTCATGTCCATCTCACCACAACCTATCGCAGGTTCCCCTGATCCTCTAGGTTGTGATCTAAAAATCAGTTCTACTGGAGAACAGGAAGAGGGAGGAGCTAGAGGCAGGTGCAGGGAATGTGGAGACGGGAGGATGGCAGAGGCTTGGCAGGGATCTGCAATAGCCTGGGGAGGCCCTGTGTGTCCCTGCTCAGGGCTCAGCAGAGGGCCTGAACGTGAAGCCTGAAGGACATGTGGCTCTTTGGTCAGCAGGAATCACAGGGCACAGTGGGAATCCATTTACCACACCAGCTTTCCTAAACGCACACCCAGTTAACTGAAATGCTTCTAGAGCCGTAATTCCAATTATAGAAACCCATGTACTTTGTAAATGGAAAGCTATAAAGATAAAGGCACATAGTAAAATTCTATTTACCAAATTGTACACTTTAAATGGTTAAAACAATAAATTTTATGTCACGCATACTGTACCACAATAAAAATAAAATTCACTATGAAAAATAAATAGCAAGTGATTTGACTAGTATCTTTAGAGATTGCCAGCAGTTCACTACAAAAGGAAGGTACAATAGAAATGAATACCCCAAGTACAAAATCCTTCTGCCTCAGCCTTCTAGAGTGCTAGGATTAAAGACATGTACCACTACACCAGGTGGGAACTGACATCTTTAAACAATGCTGTCTCTCCTGAATCTCCAAAAGATGCCAAAGTCCCAAAGGACTTTTTTCACATTGCTTGTTTTATTCTTTAATGTTCTAGCCTTGGAACTGCAGCTGTAACAGTTACTGCAGAAGAGACCTTCTGCAAGGTTTTATACCCCCAACGTTCTAACAAAAAGGTCAGTAATATTTGTTGAAGACAGTTATCATTGTGTCAATTTTATGCGCCTGAAAACCAGGAATAAGGGGCCAGGGAGATGGCTCCATGGCACAAGTGCCTGCCTGCCAAGTGCAAGGTCGTGAGTTTGAACCCTGGTCCCGCCAAAAAAAAGAAAACCAGGAATAAGAGAATTACTTATGACACAGTAAGTGCAGCCTTTGGAAGATTGTACACCCTCAATTTCTACCAAGACTGTGCCATCAACATGTTAAAAAAAAGAGTAAAGCACACTGCTAAGAATAAACTGGCCAAGCTCATCTCAGGGACAGGAAAAGCAAAGGCTCCTCCAACAAAAAAAGCCTGAATTACCTGGCCTAAACCACGACTTTTTTTCTGTCCCCAGCATATCTGAAAGGGCTCTCCCAGCTATTCCCCAGAAAATGCTGCCCCCATACCTGGAGCTGCCAATATGTGTCTTTACCTCACAACCATCACATACCTCTCACTTATATTTTCTCACTGCTATAATAAGTGTAGTTTGTATCAGCTTACTTTTTAGCAATTCTGTCAAAACATAACACTTTTGTTTCCACATTTAAGCCAAGTCTGGTAGAGGAAAGAAACTCAGAGAGAACACATAGGCCAATGAACATAATAGAGAGCATGTGGAGGACACCAGAGAAGTGATGACAACAGGACACTGAAAATGAAGGATGAACAAAAAGAGGATGACATTTAAAGGTCAAATTCACATCATAATCTTCCCTCAAATTAATCTAAAATGATTTCTTTCACCTCTCCTTCTCCCCCACCGCCTACCCCCACACATGCACCCACTGATGATGAAACTATGCTCAAGAGCTGGGCCAGGGCTGACAGAAACTACAAACCAATTGGTTTTCTCTAGAGATCTAGAGAAAGCAAGCCTGCTGCTTGTCATTTTGTGTACCTTTGCTCGAAACCAGTCTGGTTTTACCAAATGGAATGGCTGTATCAGTGAGAAAAAAAGGCTTTAAAATGCCACTGCATGATTCACACTTTAATAATTTGTTAAGGCTGGGAATGTGAAATTTGAGGTAGCTTTTATTTTCTATTATTTCGTTTTGTTTGTTTTTGAGTCAGGGTCTTGTGTGTACCTCAGGCTGGTCTTGAACCCACAGTCCAACCCTAGGTCAGCCTCAACCCACAGTCCTTCGGTCTCAGCTTCTTGCACTCTGGAGCCAGCAGGTATAGTCCCCATATATAGTGCTTTAAAAAAATCATTTAAAAAGTTGAGTTTCTCAGGAATTAGGCTGATGTACAGCTGCCATAATGTGTCTTCCAATAGTCTTTTATAGTGAGACTCATTAAATCTCAGCCCGTTGGAAAAGTTACTTAGAGATGACTTTTCTTGTGGAAAGAGTAGATAAGCCTGAAAATTACCCTTGTAAGGAGAAAGTAAACATAGCTAATGGCTAAAGTTTGGATGCCAAGGTCTTTGACAGTGCCCACATCTGAGGCGAGGCACTGGAGGGCACAACGCAGCGCTGTCTTCAGGCATGTGCTCCTGAATATCTGCAGGATGTGGATTAGAGAACTCTTAGCACTGTTTCTCTCCTCCAGTCTGTAACACAAGGCCACCAGTCTATATGTACGAGGCCCCTTCTAGAAACACATTTTCACTTGGACTGCGCTCCAAGAGATACAGAGAAGAAAGGGTACGGCATGGTTCAAATCCAATAAAGGCTCCATAGGTTGAGACTTAGGACTGTACTAGAAATGAGAGTCACTCAGAAAGAAATGCCGCTGGCTCACACCCTTCAAGGTTTCTGTGGTCCATCATTCTCACCCCAACAGGCTGTCTTTAACTTGAGAAGCACACAGACAGAAAGGGGTGAGAAAAGGGCATCTTTGACTTTGTAAGGTCAAAGTTCTGAAATCTCTTTACCATATCCCCCCTCACTGTCCTTTAATTTCTAATGCTGCCACCACCTCTCATTGCCATGTATCTTTGACTAAGGAGGAAAGGTGCTTAACGTCTCCAGCATCAGGTGAGCATGGCACAGCCTGTTGGGGCTAAAGGACAGCAGCAGCAACAGGGACACGGTCTCCTCACAGAGTGTGGCGGTGCTAGACACAGCTCGGCATCTGTGCAAGCAGCTTCTATAGGCTCTGCTGTGTGCTGGGTGACTAAGCATGGCTGCTGCTGTGCAGGGCTCTGAGTACTGATTCAGTCAGAGCCAATGAAATGCGAATGCTTCCAACAGTTGTCATAAAAATAGCCATTAACTTCAGACACATTTTCTTTTTATTATTGTTACTATTATTTTTTTTATATATATATTTAGTACAGGGTCTAACTACACAGATAGGACTCATGGTGATCCTTCCTGTTTCTCAGTCTCCCAAGTGCTGGGTTTACAGGCGCACGCCACCACGGCCAGTCTCATCTCAATCACCATCTCACATGGCACCCCAGGAGATCGAACCCCAGTCTCTGAGTCTGCCTAAGCAGGTACTTTAATCTGCTGAACTATCTGGCTGGCCCCCAGACACATTTTCTGATTGATGTAATATTGGGATTGCATGCTAGGAAAATACTCTACCACTGAGCTACATTCAGTCAGTTTTTATTTTTTAAAAACTACAAAATGGTAAAAGAAAGCAACAGCATCAGAAATGATACAAAATTTCACTAAACAAAGAGAGAAAAAAAGTATTCCCAAGATTATAAAGGGTTTAGAATAAGCAAGGAGGACATTTTTATATGTAGCAAAGTCAAAAGAAAAAAAAAAATCCATTTTCTTGGCTGATTTCTGAGACAATCTGGAAGGTCAAAATCTAAGTGAAAAACAAAGGAGTCAAGAAGGGAGGGGACCAACTTTAAACCACTTCTGGAAAGTTTCGCAAAATCAGTTCCACCATTTGAAATGATATCAGCACACAGATGTTTCTCCTGGAGCTAGGGGGAGCCAAGGATTCCTTTCAGAAGAAAGGTCCATGGAGCTGAGCAAGGTACCTGTGAGCAGAGCCACTGACTGGTGCGTCTGCTGCGGCATTTCCACCTCCAAGGGCCGCCCCCTAGCCACTGCACGGCCGGACCAGCCACTATGCCTGCAGCGAGATGGGGCTGTCCTGGGAAAAGAGCATGACTCTTCTGCTTGGGAATGAAGAGGCCACCAGAATAGAGGGTGACAGGCGCAGCATCAAGGAGGAATTTTAGAAGCATGTGGGATGTGAAAGGAGTATATAGTGGATATTTAAACTTTTAGAAATTATTATAGCATAAGATGCATTGTCATTATTTTCTTCCCCAAATACTCCATTTCAAATATATTTAGCATTCTTGACACTTCATTTTTTTAAAAAATGCATTTAGTACAAGGTCTACAGGGTCTCACTACACAGATTGTACTTATAATCCTGTTTTGAGCCTCCAAAGCACTGGGATTATAGGTGCATGCTACCATACTGAGTCTCAATCACTATCTCAGGGTGCTCCAAGGGCAGGGCCAGCAAGGCACACTAGAGATTGAACCCCTGTCCCTGTGTCTGCTTAAGCAGGCATTTTAATCTGCTGAGCTATGTGGCTGGCTCTAACACTTCATTTTCAGAATTTTTCTTCTTAGTACAGAAATAATTTATTTTTTCATAAGGAGTTACTTATTTTCTCCACCGTTAAGTCACAAAAGCAGCAAGCAAAAATAATTTGGTTTATACCCTCAGATACACATGTATATTTTCAGATTTGTGTAGAATTAAGGAGAAGAGAAAAGCACCAAAATGTCTAATATCTAAATAGTCCTTTTGACATTAAGTTCTCCAGGATTAAGGTAATTTAGTTTCGAAGTTTTGGTTTTTTTTGGGGGGGTGGGGTGTCTTTTTGAGAAAGGGTCTCGCTATGCACTTCAGGCTGGCCTTTGAGCTCACTTTTGTAGCACAGGCTGGTCTTGAACTCGCACTGATCCTCCTGCTTCAGCCTCCCAAGTGCTGGGATTACAAGTGTGCGTCACCATGCCCATTTTTTTTTTTGGGGGGGGGGGGTCAATTTCAAAGTTTTAAACTGTCCCAAAAGATGAGAAGTGCATTCAGTCAATTTTAGGTGCATGTGTGTCTGCTGCTGGGCGGCTCCTTTCTGCCTTGTTAGTGGTCTACTGGCTCCCAAGCCATTGGCGGTTAGCGCAGCACAAACATTTTGGAGCCCTTGGTTATCATGGGATGTATGTCAGGGCCAGAGCCCTGGGAGCTGCCCTGAGGCACAATAAAAAGAAGGCCTCATCTGTACCTCACAGCTCATGGCTGCCCTCTGCCCTTCTTATCATCAATTACCTTCTCCTTACTTATATCTAACCCCATCCTGAGAGGTGTTTTCCATGTCTTCTTCCTAGAGAATCTTTTCCTTATTCTGCCTTTCTTTCCATTTCCAGCCATGTCATCCTGTTTCTAGAAAGACCGGTAACACGTGATGTGTCCTAGTCTTGTACATGCCTCTCATTCACTACAATCTGGACTTCACCATCACTGTGCTAACGTTTCCCAAAAAGGTCACCGAGGGCTTCTGAATGAACAATTCCAGAAGCTGCTGCGTCCTCGCTGCCTAACGCGCCTGCTGCTGCTGCTGTGCGGTCCTGCACCGCCCACGGTGCTTCTGCGGTGCTCTCCTTCTGCCGTGGTCCCCTTATCTGCTGACACGGAAGCACTGAGGCCTCCATCCTCGGCCTACCTTTCTTTATCTCTTCCTGGACCATCTCTTTCACTTTTATTTAGGCTTCCCTTGGGACTTTTGTACACTGACGCTCCACAGTTTCTCCTTTTCTTGTTGAGTGTTTGCAAGTCTGATCCTGTATTTCTTTTTTTTTTTTCCCCCGGCACCAGGGCTTGAACCCAGGGCCTTGCGCTTGCCAGGTTCTATTAAGCTGGCCCTGATCCTGTATTTCTAATGAAAAGGAAGTTCAACATTTCCACTGTTGAACTTGTGCCTCAGTACCCAGAATGGCATCCCCAAACCAAAATTCCTTCCTTGCACTTTGGGCCCTTGTTGGGGGAGCAGCACCAACAGCTTCATCATTTCAGTTCTGCAGATGGGAGAGTCTCAAGGAGGTCGGCAGGGCTGGGTCCTTCAAGGAGTGTGAGGACACAACAACTACTCTCTCTATCTCCTGGTGGCCTGTTGGGGATCTCTGGAATGCTTTGGTTTCTGTAGCATCATCCAAGACTCTGCCTTCACCTTTTTTTTTTCCCCCCACTTTACAACTCAGGACAGAATCCAGGGCCTTTATATTAAGCTATTCCACCAGCCCTATATGTATTTTTAAATTTGAGACAGTGTTGCCAAGTCACTAATTTGCTCAGGTTGGGCTTGAACTTCTTAAATTTTTAACTGGTACACAAAACAAAGTTCTTGTCACTCTGTGCAGCAGTTCTGGAAGTCATCTTTCATGAGTGTCTTTATGAGGTATGATAAAAATATGATGAATGATGCTGAGTACCATTCAACAAACAAGCAGACTCATAAAAACATTATTATGAGGTGTTCTCATTCACTTCGTCCACTAGGTCTGGCACTGTGTGGATCCTGGCTTCTCCCTAAAGTCAAAATGCCCAGGAAAACTAAAGGTTTGGAATAGATTCAGGACACTGATGCAGCCATGACAGCTCAACTAGACACTCACAAAAGAGGACTTCTAGAAATGCTTCAGAAAGTGGCAAGAATGATGGATAAGTGTGTTTAAAGTGAAGAGGAGTATTTTGCAAGAGATTAACGGCAATGTGCTTCTATTATAATACTTTAAAAATTTATCCAGTCAGTGTATTCTTCTATCATACCTTGTGCAAATAGACAAAGAAGGAAATGTTTAATTGCCAGTAAAAACTATGCTAAGTTTACGTATTTTTACAGAAATTTTATATTTTTTAGTGTAGCAAATAATTGACTACCTCTGGCCTCAAACCACCTGGTGTTATTTATCTTGACTGGTAGATGATAAATGTCATTTGGAAAATCAATCACTCAAAGTAAAGGAAGCCAAGTGTTC
>PVKN010021386.1:0-15552 GCA_004027915.1 Capromys pilorides
AATCATAGCAGTTAGCATCAGGCCTAGGGATTAATGAAGTTTTCCTAGAAATGTTGCCAGAAACATGACCTACAAAAGAAAAAAAAAATCAACAAATTGGGCCTTATAAAACTGAAAACTTCTGTTTTGCAATAGGCCTATTAAAAAAAATGAAACATTTGGGTAGAAACACAAGGTGAGTATTGAATGATGTATGCAATAATAAATAAACAAACCAACAAACAAGCTACAGAGTAGAAGAGACTATCTGGAAACCACAGATCTAATGACTCATATTGTATATGTGCACCCAACAGGAAGATTACAAAGTTCCAGTGAGACAGCTCAGCAGACTAAGCGCTTACTTAGGCAAGTGCAGGGATCAGTTTCGATCTCCACACGCCACAGCTGCCCTGTCACTGGACACAAAGCTGAAAATAGGAGGACCACTATGAGTCTGAGCTGCATAGTGAGACCCTGTGCCAAATACATAAAAAAAAAAAAAAAAGATTGCAAATAATATTATGGGAAATAAGCACAAGGAAAGCTGCTCACCACCATTAGCCAACAGGGAATGAAATTTAGGACTCTGGGACATCATTACACACCTGGTAGAACAGGTAAAATGAAAAGCAGTAACAATGTTAAGTTAGTAAGATTTCTATTACTGTGACGAGAAAATCAAATTTAAAGGAAGAAAGGTTTGTTTTGGCTTGTGCTCTCAGAGGTTTTAGTAATCTGTGGTGCAATGGAAAAGAAGGAACAGCATACATAGTTCACAGCATGGATAAACCTCAAGGTCATTGTGCTGAGCGAAATATATATATATATATATATATATATATATATATATATATATTTCTCAATATATGTATGACATTCTAAATATAATACAGAGAGAATGTAATTCATGGGTATTATATCACATATGTAATATATATGTAATATATAACATTCTCAAAATGGCAAAAGTGTGTAGTTTGCAAGTTAGAGATAGCCAAGGATTAGGGAAAATAGGGTGAGAGATGTATGGGCATGAATACAACAGTATGGCATGAAGAGAACCTAACTGGAAGGAAATAGTTCTGTATTTTTTTTTAATGTATTTGGTACAGGGTCTTGCTATACAGGTTGGACTCCGAGTGATCTTCCTGTTTTCAGCTTCCCCAGTGTTGGGATTACAGGCATGCCCCGCCACACCCAAACTCCATGGCTTGCTCAGCGGACCCGGGGGTGGGACTGCTGCCACATGTAGTGGCAGGGATTGAACCCTGGTCCCTGCACTTGCCTAAGCAGGTGTTTAGTCTGCTGAGCTATCTCGCCAGACCAGTAGTTCTGCATCTTGACTGTGGTATTGATTACACAAAGGTACACATGAGATAAAATAAAATAGAACTATGTACACTGTGCCAATCAATATCATTATTCTGATTTTAATGTTGAGTATAGCTGTAGAAATTGAAGTCGTTGCCCCCGAAAGTGAGTGAAGCTCCATAGACGCTATCCACACTAACTCTTCAACTTCTGATGAAACTATAGTTTTTTCTAAAGTTAAAGAAAAGAACACAGAAATAACTTAAAAATCCAACAATAAAGGATGGGTTAAATGAACTATGCTATAAAGTAGAAGCGTTTGAACCTGTTTAGAATAATCAAGGAAGATCACGTAAGTAGACAAGAAAATGAGGATAGCCGCCACTATCCTGTAAGATATGCCTGTTGTAGCTGGGTTTGGGCATGTCTGATAGGTTCTCATCAAACGTTAGTGGTGGTTATCTCTGCATGACTTTTGAACTTTTCAGAAATGCCCAATTTTTTAATGATGCATATGTTATTTTAATAATCAAGAAGGAAATGTTGTTTCTAATTTAGCCAAAGCAAAGTAAATCAAAACCGTGTGCCCCAAGAAGGCAGCAAAGAGGCAGCAAATTGTGTCACCAGGCTGCCTTTCTGTCCTGACATCAGCTCCATGCACTTGTGCAAAGGGTAGACTGGAGACAAATTCTCCTGCCGGGGGAGGCACAAGGAAGTACGCGTTTTGCCGAATGAGAGGAGATGGAGTGCTTTGGACTGAAGACCACAGCAAGTCAAGAGTAGAACAGCACCTGGTATGTTAGGACTCCACCAAAACGTGAGTGTGTACTGGGAGGATCGCATAGAAAAAGAAACTGTTACGGTGGGTTGAGGAGAGAAGCTATGGACTCTCTCCCCCTAAAAATATTCCTTCAGGTTTGCTCTGTCATCATTTGAGAAGCACCTGCCTTTGCACTTGCAATGACAAGCCCTGAGTGTCTTTGTGCTGTGCTTCTCCCGTCTGGGATCAGGCCTCAGGTCAGCCACCGCTGTGCTGTGAGCAAGTCATCCAAAGGCTCTGCTGGGGGTGGAGGGGCAGGCATTTGAGTGAGGTTTGGAATAGTAATTAAGGCTTGTGTATAATCCAGATAGTCACCCTCACAGTAATATCCCATCTAGTTGTTTTTTTTTTTTTTTAAGGAAAGGGTCTACAGGGTGTTCAGGGTATCACTACTAGACCAGACTCAGTGATCCGCCTGCTCATGGCCTCCCAAGAGCTGCGATTGCATGTGCCCGCCACCATGCCCAGTCTCAATTGCTGTCTCAGCGTGCCCCGGGAATGGGGCTGGCACAGCAGACCTGCAGATCGAGCCCCAGGCCCCTGTGCCTGCTTTCAGGTGCTTTTTTTTTTTTTTGGTGGGACTGGGGTTCAAATTCACGACCTTGCATTTGCCAGGCAGGCGCTTGTGCCACGGAGCTATCTCCCTAGCCCCTCAGGTGCATTAATCCACTGAGTTATTTGGTCAGCCCCCTCCTTTCTAGTGTTAAGCATTTATTGTGCTCCAGAAACTATAGCTGCTATTCCACATAAATGTTTCTAAAGTTGATGTGGTTTCCCATTTTACAGATAAGGAAACCAAGGCCCAGAAGGTAAGCTGTCCAAGGTCATGGAGTCTTCCTGCCTTCAAAGCTGTGTTCTTTCCACATCTAGACTGGTGCCCCCTCCACACTATTTTCCTTGGCTGCCCATGTGGATCACTAGGAGAGGAGAACCAGCCCACTCACACCCTGTCGCTTCCCTCTAGGGCAGCAGGCAGGGCCCGGGGCAGAACCTGCTAGTGCCAGCCACATGGCCAGTCCTGCCCTGAGCGGGTCCCTGGATGTCCAGGCTGTTCTAGCTGGAACGGGATCTCCTGCACACAGGCTCCCCCTTATGGAAATGAGGGACACTCCGTAGTAACATCAGCGTGACTGAGACCTGCAGCTCCACCCTGGAGAGAAGCTAGGAAGGACCCACGTGGCCCAGCCCAACCCAGCACGTGGAACCCACTGCCTGTTCTTGCTGGGTCCTGTACTTGGTACCTGGAAGGTGCTCCTGACCCCTCCGAGCACGCAGTTTCCTTTGAGGCCCTTCTGGAGGATGTGTTCTTGGATCCACACACTGTGGAATGTTGATAAATAAATTAGCATAAGCTGACAGCTCTGTGGAGAAATGATGATTTTTATGATGACCTTCTCAGGGAACCTTTTCCTGTTCAGACAACAGAAGGATCACACACACACACACACACACACACACACACACACACACACTTTCTAGGATGGCTGAGAACTTCTTTCTAACCACAGAGCTTGGGACACTCACCTTCCGTGAGGATCAGGGTCCCTTTCTGTAACATGGGCTCAGTAGCACTCAGAGTATGGCTGCCAGCTGTGGCCACTGTGGCTTAGGCGGGGATTTATCAGTCCTGTCATGTCCTCAGAGAACATTGCAATTGTTGTGCCCACTGTGTGTCCCTACAGTCACCTGACAAGCTTGGTGTTTACTTGCTTTTTCATTCACGAAGCCACTCAAGTGCACACTATGTGCCAGGCAAGCAATGGGTAATCCAGTCAGGGGCCCCTGGTGCCCAAGGCCTGGTACCAAGGGGCACACAGGCAAGAGCTGACAAAAGCACTAGGTGCGTTGGGCAAGAGAGTAGAAGGGTTTTGCTGCACGTGCAGTTGGACCAAGGTGTGAGGCACCTGGCTCCAACTTGGTCCCTATTCTTCTGTAACATTGTTCTCTGTCCCTCTGTCCCTCTGGCTGAGCCTTCACTTACCCAGCTGCACATGGGGGAGCAGAAGAACAGGGCTACTGTGGTCCAACCAGCTAAACATGTTGGTGTGAAGGGCAGCTCCAACACAGGTTTTCCTTTTCCTGCCTGCCACTGCCACTGCTCTCCCTGAGCCTCCACCCACCACAGTACCCCTCAAGTCCCTTTGCCTGCTCTCCTTGATGCCAAATCCCTGTTCCTGCTCTTGTAGACTGGGCAGGATTGGATGGAGGAGACCTGACTCTGGGAGCCAAACCTCAGTTTCCTTATTTATAAGAGAACCTGTAAAAGCGCTTCTTGTGGCTTGACTGGGAGGATTTAGCTGAGGATTCCAAAGTGGCTGGGTGTGGCAGCACTCGCAGTCGTCAGTACCCTCCACAGATGGCTCTGTTATTAGTATTATTTTCCCAAGGAGCCCTGTGGAGTAGAATCCTATGAGATGACTTCCAGGGGTTAGAAAATGAGAACTCTTGGCTGGGAGGCCTGCCAGGAAAATACTCTTGGGTATTGGGAAAATGCTATTGGGAAGCAGGAGCTCCCAGAGCGATCAGGACAAGCATGAGTTTGCAAGTCGCATGGCAAGGCTAAGCATGTGGGGAATGGTGACTCACAGAGGGAACTGTGGACACAGAGGTTTACAGGTGGCAATAACCTGGGCTTGGCTCTGAACCTCCTTGGAGAAGATCTATGTGTGGGACACAGCCAAGCAAGGTTTTGGGAAAGGAGTCGGGGAAGATAGGCAAGGCACCCTGGTCTCAGAGGGCTTTCGATGTCAAGCTACTAGCGACTTTGGGTTTCCCACGTGCATGTTGTTGCTGGGGCAGCATCAAAGGGGAAACTGAAGCTAGAGAGACCAGGATGGCAATAAGTGGGGGAGGGGGGACAGTGAGGACATGCTGAGGTCAAGATCATAGGGATGCAGAGAAGAGAAAGTACTTGAGGAATGCTCCCAGGGTCACCCTCATGGGCTGCAGGATGGATTGGCTGTAAGGCCACCTAGCTGGAGGGCCAGATAGACACCCAGGGAACAAGGGTGCAGTAGATGAGCAGAAGGATAATTAAGTGCTAAATTGTGCAGCTTAATTTATTGTTTGGACAATTGCCTTATACTATAAACCCCATTGCTCTAATGAGCTCATGACATCAGTCAGCAGGGAAAGTATGCCCAGAGCATGGTCCATCACAACTGGGCTGTCTGCAGGCACTGCCCAGATGCCTATCTGGACAGACAGGTGCTGGCTGCTGGGTTTCTGACTCTGTTTGCAGTTGATGGCACAAACCCCTGGCAAGACCCTTTCCTTAGAAGAGTTCAACAGACTTAGGGTGCCCAGGCATGTTAGTCTAGAGCACAAAAATTTTGAATTTGACCATGATGTAGGAGCATAGGTCCTGCCTCGGAGTCCAGCAGAGTCAGTCACAGCCAGTAACGTTTGTGCTCACCGCCACAGGAGTCTCAGTCATCATGAAACACTACCCCCTGTGAGATGTTAAAACCACAGAGAGTGTTGAGTACCTCTCTACCAGGATTCCAGGCCTGCCACTCCTGGGGATGCAGAAAACCAACCCAGTGTGGGGTAAGCAGGGAGGGATCTGTTGGGGAGGGGGACTCAGAGAGTCTTTTTGGCGAATATGGCACCTGAAGTGCACCCCAGATAATGCAGTAGCCTAGGTGGTCACCAGAGAAGTGACATTTGCCTTGTTCTTAACTAGATCACTCTGAGTTTCTTTGTTGGAGGTGTTTTTTGGCCAGGGTGCCTGGCCAAAGGAGTTGGGGTCTGAGGCAAAGGGAAGATGCCTTGATGGAGAAGTTTATAGTTTTGATCTTAAATATTCCCCAATGGCCGGCGTATCGAAGGCTTCCTCTGCAGGTGAATGTTATTAAATGTTGGCAGTTTTAAGTGGTGGGCCTACTGGGAGATTTGGGGTCACCAGGGGTGTGCCCCTTGGACGTTACTGGTCGACCTAATCTCTTCTTTCTCCTTTATGTACCTAAACCAAAAAAAGAAATGATATCTGCCTTGTGCACTCTTGCCATGATAGACTACCTGGCCATAGGTCCAGATGCAATAAAGTCAACTGACCATGGGCTAAAACTTCCACAACTGTGAACCAAAATAAACCTTTCCTCTTTTTAAGATTATAATCCCTAGGTCCGGTGGTATAGCACATTAAGTGCTTGCTTAGGGAAGCGCAGGGGCCAGGGTTCAGTTCCTGGCCCTGCCTGCCGCACTGGCCTAGCTCTCAAGCACGCTGAACTGGAAATGGAGTCTGGGCAAGGTAGCGTGTGCCTGTAATCCCAGCACTTGGGAGGCAGGAAGCAGGTGGATCACTATGAGTCTGAGCTACGTAGTGAGACCCTGTGGGAAAAAAAGACAGAAGATTATAATCCCACACATTTTATGACAGCAATGAAAACTGACTAACAGAACTTTTGATATGATTGAAGCTGATTATCTGTAAAAAAAAAAAAAAAAAAGGGCAAATCTGACAGAGATTTTAAAGAGATCAAAGCTCCCACTAACTCATCTCCCTGGGCCACTATTCCTTCTTCTAATTATAACTATCATACACAGATCATCTATTGACTTTTTTAGTAAAACCTATACCACCACCATTCCTGTAACAAGGAATTCCTGTTATAGGATAGGCAATCAGTACATATTTGTTGAATACCCGAATGAAGAAAGCAGAGGTAGTAGTCAAAGACATTCGTAAGTAAACAAGATATATTTCCACCTATTAGATCACCAAAGGTTAAAAGGTGATGATATCGATACTGGTGAGAAGAAATAGCTCTCTGGGCACATCAAGAAGTGGGAGATACCCATGCCAGGTCTGTGTGTGTGTGTGTGTGTGTGTGTGTTGGGGAAGTCAGTAACAAAGACCATGGAGGGAAAGCAACAGAGTAGACTAAGTCCTTGTCCTGTCTAAGGCCTGCCCCTTTTCACTGAACTGGCTCTACATCCCAGCAGGGCCAACAGTTGACCAGATGACAAAGGAGGCTCAGAGGGCGGTCTGTGATCAGCTCACTCACTGTCGCAGATAAAAGAAGTCCTGGGCCCTGGAGTCAGACCTGCCAGGATGTCGGTCCCCATTCATTATGTGGGCTGACAGTGGGCAAACGATTGTCTATGTCTTGGCTTCCCACTTTGTGGAATGGGTCACTAGCTTTCTGGAAGACTATTGATACAATAGACGAATGACTGAGCCTCATGTGTGGTATAATGTAAGAGCCATAACTGTCATATTTTTCTTTCAATAATCATGGTTCTCTCAGGGACCAGATTCCACAGAGAACTAGGGGTGAGAGTGGGTGTAGGTGGGCACAATTCAGAAACCACAAGGTCTTTTTCCTTTGAGATCTTTTTCTAACCAGTGAGTCCAAAATGATGCTTGCCACCTAGGTTTGCCACCTGCTTCCAACATTGGCCAAGTCAACATCTCGGTTTTTTGGAACTGTTCTAAGCATGTTCCGAGCTCAGCAATCAAGGGGAAAGGACAGGAAGATGAGCCCTAATGTCTGTCAGGCACAATGTTCCAAGTTTGGAGAGCAAGGCCACCACCCCTGTGATTAAGTGGTGAAATGAGGAATCCAGTCTGAAGCTGTCTGGGGACTGCCTGCCATCGCCATTGTTTGCTTTCTTTTCACATTGCAATTATATCCCTCCCATGGCACTGAGTCCGATCTTAAAAACATTTGCTTTCAAACATAGTACTGCTGATGAACTTCCAGTTAAAAAGGTATGTGTGTGCTTTGTGTGTGTGTAGTGTGTATAATGTGCAGGATTCCTTCCATTTTGTACATGGGTCTATATGCATAAAAGAAAAACAAAACAAAAACAAATGTGCCCCTGGGTTGTCTCACATCAGGAGAGTGGCTGCCTTTCTCCCCACCCCAGGGTGGCTGTGGCATTGTGAGCAAGCTGCAGACCCCCCAAGCAACCAGAACATTCTGTACCTTGTGGCAATTAGTCCCCACTTGGCTTAAGGACTCCAACATCAAAGGAGGTCTCCGCCTGCTGCCCAGGGGAGGCCAGGGGAATGCCTCAGAGTGGAGCCCTTTCCCCCTCATTAGTGGGCTCCAGCCACCAGCAAAGCAGACTCTGGACAACAGACCTGGCCCCATCAAAGGCTCCCTTCCCCAGGAAAGGCCTCTGTAATCCAGGGCCTAAGTACGCCCTGCCCCCTCCCCTGGACGAGCTCAAAAGCAACCGACTGGGGACACCTGACTACTCTCCAGGGCAAAGCCAAGTGAATGCATTAGCAAGACAAAACACCATTTTCCTGTCTCAAAACTCCTAGGGCCCTGCTTTGAGCTGCCTGCAGTCAAGGCCTTCGAGGACTCACAATCCCTGCCCACTTAGCCACGGAGCCTGAAGTCAGGCCCCCCCTCTGTAGTCTCCCCAGCCTTTGAAAGCCAAGAACACCAACAGGGGCTGACTTAAGCCACTCAGCAATGCCTCTCAGCCCTAATCTGCTCTTGGTAAGGTAGGTGGCCAGTCTGGAGCCAGCCCTCCTGAGAGCCAGGGCTGCCAAGGCCAAGCTTCCTCTGCAAGCAGAAGGGCCTGTTCCACTGTCCCAGGGTAAATTAAAGGTGCAGAAGAATTGTAAGCCAACTCCCTTCTGGATCCAGGATTCTTCAGCAGGAAGAAGGCCGGAAAAGCCACACTTGGTCTCTCACTCACTATCTGCCTGTCCTACTATCCCATTCAGTCACCTATCCACGCACAAAACTACCCATTTGTCTGTTAGCCTATCCATTCACCCATCCTCCCTATCTCTCCCATCCCTCCATGTGCCCCACTCCATGCTAGGCCCTGTTTCAAGCCCTGGTGTTCCAGAAAGGAACTTGACACAAATCCTGCCCTCAAGGCACTCCTAGTCTGTGGACAGAGTAGACAGTAGATTCTGGCTCTAGGAAAGGGAAGTCTGAGAGGCAGCAGGGAGCTGAGACGAAGAAGTCTGAGGTCACCAGTAGGGCAGCCCCAAGGGTATATAAAACCTGCCTGGAAAATGAACAAAAATTTGACAGCAGGAAGGAAAAAGATGGCATTCCAGCAGCTGGTATGAAATCATGAGGGCCTGAGCTACAATATTTGGGAAACTACTAATTGTTCAGTTCCAGTTTCTGAAGTTCATATATGGAAGTGAGGTGGGAGTATGGCAGGGGGCTCCAGAATGAAGATCTTCCTTGCAAATCCTTTCTCTGATGAGCTCTCAGATCTCTCTGCATGCATACCACGTACATGTGTGTACACACACGCACATACACACACTCATGCACATTCTCACATACAAAAGCCCAGAAGATAAATGCCCAAATACACAAAATGAATGCATTTACATCCACAGCTGGTCACATAAATGCAAATATGTTCAGATATATGCAAGCACAGAAGAGTAAATGTGCTCACATGTTTGGAAACACACCCACTGACCTTCCAACATGCTCACAAACATGCTAACAATACAAAGATACATATCAAGTGTTCTAGAGTATGTGTATAAACTGACACACCCACACAGAAACCCACATGTGACATCCATGTTCAGTCATGCACATAAGCATGTGCTGCACTTGTGTTTCACTAGGGAAAGACCTAGAATAAGATGCTTGCCTCTCATTATTGCTTGGTCATAAAAATGTGCCCCAGGTAATGAAACTTGGCAGAGCTGGGCCTATCAGCTGGGCTTTGGGCTGCAGTGGGGTGTCCCTGGGCTCCACTGTGTTTTGCCAACGTGGCGGGGTTTTTCTGTTCTAACATCAACTGCCCAACCAGCTGTGATTCCACTATGAGACCTGTCTTCTTCTGCAGCCACTGCCTTGGCTGGGTGGTGGGACAGGCCTGAATACATCCTGCATGTCAGCATAGGCCAGACCCAGGCTGATGATGTTGCCTTCTGGAGCACTGCCCAGCCAGCTCAGGGCAACGCACCAATGTTCTACAGGACCAAGTACACACCCGCCTACTCGTCTAGTTCCACCTCGCAGACTTCCCCAAAACCACACCCTCTGTGGCAGCCACCTTGGATCATCTCTGGTTAGTTCATCATTCCTGACGTGATGGGTCATCAATATGTGAGGGATCTACAAGAAGGCTGCTTCTGAGACTTGGAAGTCATCTTGAAGCAGTGAGAAGTGAGATATGATAAGGGTGACACTAGCTGAGCCAATTACAAAGTCACTGTTGAGCCTCTGCTCCATTAAACCACAGTTTTTCTTTCTAGATCTAGTCACGTATCCTGCCATCTATTGGTCAGTCCCTCTGTGCATTGACTCCAGTCTGTCTATCCATCTCTCCAGCTGTCAGTCACTGATGTAATTCTTAATCTACCAATTCACTTAAATTTTCAGTCATCCTTCTATCCATCTATTGATCCATTTACCCACTCCTCATCTATTTATTTATCCATTTTATACCTGTCCATTCACACGGCTATTCCAATAGTCACCCATCCAGCCTCTCATTGTTCCTTCAACTACCATATATCTTTTTTATCTACAATCTGATCATCTGTCCTTCCATCTGTCTACCTGTTTATATGCCACATGTCTGTCTGTTTATCCATCAACCACACAGTCATGTGCTTGAATATTCATAGATTTGTGGTAAAGAAGATCTGAATTGGCATTTGGGGTGCAACTCAATGGAGTATTTGCCTAGCATGCCCAAGCCCTGGGTTCCATCCCTAATACAACAAGAGGAAAAAAGACCTGGATTTGAATCCTGGATCTGAATCCTGGTATAGCCACTTACATCACCAGAAGCAGACATTCTTAATCTTCTCACCTCCTGCCCCAAGTCCTACTGTCCCAAAGTAGGCAGGTCTCAGTTGTAGCTGTCAGACTGCAATCTTTTTGGCTGAATGCTTTTGCTTATTTCTAAGCCTTATCTACCCAAAAGTGTGGAAGGCTGGAACTGGTGGGGGATTAACAACCTTGGGAGCAACTTCTAGCATCGGACTAGCCAGAGTCGGTGTGTAAATGCAATATTTATTCATACATGCAAGGCTTGTAATGGATACCCAAAACTTCAGATAGTACCAAACCCTACAGATAGTGTCTTATACTACATTTGCATATTTATAAGATATTTTAATTTGTAAAGTGGGCACAATAACAGATAACAACACTGAAGAGAACAATCATAGAAATGCATTTGAATAGCTGTTATTTAAAACTTGTGGACTGCTTATTTTTGGAATCTGTCATTCAATATTTTTGACTATGGTTAATATGGGTGAATGAGAGCATGGAAAGTGAACGATGTGTGGAGGTGTTACTGTACCCCATCTTTCTCACCATTTTAGATGAGATGACTCTGAGGTGGATGTTTTTTACTGACTCCCAAAGTTCCTTTTTCTTTGTGATAAAGAAGATCTGAATTGGCGTTTGGGGTGCAACTCAATAGAGCATTTGCCTAGCATGCCCAAGCCCTGGGTTCCATCCCTAATACAATAAGAGGAAAAAAACCTGGATTTGAATCCTGGCATAGCCACTTACCACCAGTAAGTGGACTGACTTCTGCTTTCCATGCCTGTTAGCTGCTTTCTCTTCCCTGTCTCACTTTCCCACTCTGCTATCAATTGCTTACACTTGAATCTATACTCCAGGGTTGTCTTCTGGGTATCAAAACTAAGATCATAGCTGTGTAACTTAGATTGTTTCTCTTAGTATATGTAATGTTTTATAAGCATTCAGCAAATATGAGTTGTTTCTGTTATATCTTATTATTAACAATAATAGTAGTGAATATGGGTCTACACTTGTCCTCATGAGTCACTGTTCTTTGCCCTCCAACTCACAGCCAATGTCACCATCATCCAGCTTTGGAAGCAGAAACCAAGACAACTTCCTTCCCTTCTCTTCTCTCCAAATTGAAGCTATGGCCTTGCCCTCTGAAATTTTATCCCTAAGGTTCCCAATTGTGTTCACATCCCTCCTTCTCTACACTTTCTGCTCTGGTTGTCACTAGAGTCATGTCCATTTTCACTCCTAGCCAAAGGTCCCCTCTACCTCTTATCCTTCACTCTTATAATCCACACTTCACCACGTTGTCAGTGACCTTCCAGAAATATATGCTTGTTCATAACCCATAACACTCTCCAGAATCTTACATTGCAATGTTCTCATGTGTTCATGGGCCCCTGCCTGGCTGCCCTTGCCCCTCTCCCCTCTGGTCACACATAGTTTTTGGGGCTTCTACTCTGGGTTGCAGCCTCCAACCTACCCACCATGAATCCTTAAATCACACAGTCACCCCTCCATTACTTCCACTCTTCTATCAGGTCTTAGCTCCAGTGTCACTCCTCCAGAGACATCCTCTTAGGTCAAACCTCTTTTAGCATGGGCTCAAATCTATCCATGTACTCCATTCATTTACTCAGTGGATATTTATTGAGTGGCTCCTCAGACAGTTTACTGCAGCAGTGAACAAATCAGACAACATCCCTGCTTTCATGGAGACACCTGCCAGTGTCTGTGTCCCTGTCTGTGTCTGTGTGTGATATGGAGCAGATCAGAAAGGGACAGGAGGCTGCTGTAAGAAAGTCATATTTGAGCTGAGATCTAAATAGTGGAGATGAGGTGGTGACACAGATGGGTGGAAGAGTCGAAGTTCCCAGTGGCAACTGTAGTGATGAGCTGTGCGGAAAAAAAAAAAAAAAAAAGCCATACTAGAGATAGTAGTGGTGACAATGACAGAGGTGGGGTAGTGGTGATAGCTTTGGAGAGAGTCAGGATGATCATTTTGGTAAACAGAATGTTCCCCTGCCCAAGATGTCCATATCCTAATCCTTAGAATTGTGGATATGTTATGTCACATGACAAAGGAAAATTAAGATTGCTAATTAGTTGACTTAGAGATGCAGAAATTATCTTATCTAATGTGATCATGAAGATCCTTACAGTGAAAGAGGGAGGAAGGGGAGAGGTTTGGGGGGATACACGTTCAGAAAGGCAAACCTCGTTGTTGGCTTACAGATGAAAGAAGGGGGGACGTGAGCCAAGGCATACAGGCAGCATCCAGCAGCTGAGTGAGGCAAAGCAATGGACTAGGCCACTAAGATTCATTTTTTTTTTTTATTTCTTCTCTGCAGAACTGAAAGGTAATGTATTTGTGCTATGTCAAGTCATCAACTTTATGATGATTTATAACAGCAACCACAGGAAAGCAGTACAATGTGATATATTCATGGTGATGGTGGTAAAGGTGGAGGAGGTGGTGGAGGTTGTAAGAAAAGTGGCAGTGATGGTGATGGTGGTGGTGGTGTGAGGATGAGAGTGGTGGTGAGTAGTGAGGTGGTCAGATAGTTTTAGAGATGGAAGTGATGATAGTATAGTGATGATGGTAGTGTTGGCGGCAGCGCGGGTGATAGAGGTAATGATGATGGTGTTGACATGGTAGAAATGATGGCGGTGATGGGAATAGGGAGGTGGCGATGATTACTAATGGTTATAGAGGTTGTGAAGCAATGATGGGAGAGGTGAGGTGGTAACAAAGGGGCTGGTGGTGGTGGTGGGTTAGATCATGATGGTGGTCATGCTGATACGTTCTGCAGGCGCTTAGTCATTTCCTGGGCTTTTCCATAGATCTTTGAGGATCTTCTCTTTGTAATGATCATCCCCTGGTCCCACCTTTTGAAGCAGGTTATCCTGAGCAGGAGTTTGAAGGGAAGATAGTGATGGAAGGGGCTGCAGTCTGAAAAATAATTCCCAGGTTACAGAGAGTTTTGGGAGTCAGGGTAGAAGCCAAGACCAGGCTAATCGGACAAGGCCTTTTTGACGTTTCTGTTCACCACTTTAAGTCCCTTTCCATGGATGGCCAGAACTGCTTCTCAGGTCTTTGTGTGTGAAGAAAACAGACAAATGTTGCTTTCTGAAATTCTCATGGGCCAGGCACCAGAGTCTAGAGGATCTGGGTGGATCAAAACTGGAGTTTACTAGGTTCTTCCAGAAATCTGAAGCCTGCAGTGGGCAAAGAACATGCCCCAGGGTCACCCAACAGGATGAGAACTAAAGCCAGGCTTCCAGGATTCCTATCCTAGGTTTTGCCACCATCCTACAAACTCACTGATCCCTGAGTCACCCAGTGACAGAGAGGAAAAGCTTCAAAGATCCAACCAGGCAGGTACAAAAGGGAAGATGAAGGAGACCAGGCTTCTACAGTCCTGCAGCTAAAGCACCACCATCCCCCACAAGTGCCCTCAGCTGCCCAGCCCTGCTCATCTGCCCTGGGTACTCCCCAGCCTTGTTCTTCTGCTCAGGGATCCCAGAGTGGGAAGGACTGCCATCCTTGGGACACAGACTCTGGGTCTCCAGGGTGTGGTCTTGGCAGACACATGCAGGGGGCCCCACCCCACCCTACAGGGGTATCAGCCACCATCATATGTGGGGCAGAGTGGCGCCAGCCGAGTCTGAGCACCACAGGAAGACCTGCAGGCACCTGTAAGCACAGCTCTTCACTGGTCCTCTCCCTGCTGGCCTCATTAGCACCCTCCCTGGGGCTGGGGCTGTGGGTGGGGCTGGGGCTGGGGCTGAGGCTGTGGCCACAGGAGGGTGGAAGGCAGAGGGAAGAGCTGAGGCAGTGGAAAGAGTCCTGGCTTGCATCTTTAACTGGTTGTGTGACTTCTACCCATTCTGCCTGTGTCCTTCTGGCTTGCTAACCTGCAACTGTGGGACAATGGTACATGCAACAGGGAGTCACTTGGAAGCCCCAATGCAGCACCTAGCAAATGTCAAGCACATAGCAAGTGCTCAGTAAGTGAGGGCTAACAAGGAAGCCCCTGCCTCTCCATGAGCTGTGCTGCAGGAAAACCCGCAGCATCCTCAGACTTCTGCATAGGGTGTTTTCACTGCCAGCTTGCCAAAACCGCCGGGTAGATTAGCACCACGCTCTACCACCTCTCTGGGGTCAGGAGAGTGAGGCTCTTTGCTAGGAAGTGCCCTGGCCCAGGAAAATGCTATCTGCAGCAGATGCAGTGACTCCTCCTGGCTCGCTACCTATAGACAGGCCAGGTAATCCCCAACATTCTCATCTGCACAAAGAATTGCCACCCACATCTTCCTCATAGTGCTGCTACAGGTATCCTGGGAAGCATGGCATGATGGTGAGTGCCCTGGCACTGCTGAGCCTGCCTTCAAACCATTTTCCAGGGGACTGGTTCTGGAGGAGACCCTGACTGCCTGCACCAGAGAGTGGGCCAGCCCAGGAGAGAGGAGGAGGAGGAGGAGGAGGAGGAGGAGGAGGGAGGGAGTGGATGGGTGGAGAAAGCAGGCAGAACAGTGCCAGGCCTGCCTTGTGGTTTGTGTCCTGAGAGGTGAGTTGATGCTTTCTTGTCATCAGACTTTCCAGTCACCTGCCTGGGAACCTGAAGAAAAGATTATGGAGCCAAATACACATTATTTCTTTTGTTCGAGGTGCCAAATTTGACGGGATGAATCGGCCATCTGTTCTCCCAGCTA
>PVKN010021387.1:0-15541 GCA_004027915.1 Capromys pilorides
ACTGCTTTCTAAAACAGTTCTGGAAATCCTCTTCAGTGAATGTCTTCACAAGGTCTGATCAAAACTTTGGTGAATGTTACTGCCTAGTGCTATCCAACAGAAAGGCAGGTTTGTGAAAACATAGTCTATCCTCATCCACCGTATTAGCCAGATCTGAGACCATGAAACTTCTGGCTCTTCCCCAAAGTCAGAATAACCATGAAAGTTAAATAGTTTAAACAAATTCAGGACGATGAGGCACCACAACAGTGCAACTAAAGATAGTGAGGAAAGAGGACATGGAGGATTGTTTTAGAAAGTGGTGAGAACGATGGGATAAGTGTGTTTAAAGTATTTTTCACAGTATTTTAAAAAATTAAACATTCACCATGTGTTTCTATAATATTTCATATGTATCATATAATTTCATTGAGAAAATTATTACATTCCAACCTTTTAAATGTTAGCAGGGTATTTTACTTCCATTATGTTGTTAACCAGGCTGACTTGAGCCTTATAGCATAAGAAATATAGGAAATTCATCCTCAAGCTCCTATGGAGAGTTCTTTCCCAGAACCAACAGGCGAAATCTAGAGGGCTACAGCTCACCCTTCAGAGCCTGAACAATCACTAGGAAGTGAAATTAGGAAGCAGACTTAAAAGAGAGTCCCATTCCATCCAGTAGCAAAACTTTCCCAGTCAGATTTCCCTGGGGTTTTAGGTGAATTAGCTGGAGTCCTGGCAGAGTCCACAAATGTGACCAGGGCCTTTCTACTGTCTCCCACACCAAATCACTTTCCCTTTACCACCACTCTGTCATCTTATCTATGAAAATGTTGGCAAATCCAAGTCTTCTTCACAGAGTGAAACACAAGATAGGTAGGTGGTCAGCTGATGAGGTGAGCAACGAGGTGAGGGCATCTTACCTAAAACTCTGAGGGAAAGAAAAAAAAAAAAAGAATAGATCTAAGTCAACATCACTTATGGTCAAACTGGGAAAATTTAGTAATGCCAACTTCAAAGGAAAGAACTGGGCTGCACATGGGAAACGAAGACCGAGGTCGGAATCCAGGAGGAACCAGGAACAGAGTCAGATCAGGAAGGAAGCAGGATGATTCCAAGCAATTGTTCTGGCCCTCCCTGGCCTGCTTTTAACTCATCTGGGCATTTGGATGATTTGATTAGTAGGGCAGTAATGGGCAGAGGTGTTGGCTGCAACATTCAGAGTTGGAATTCACGCTCTTCTCCCAAAACCTTTTGGTTCTCACCCTATGTATTTTTATACCAGGCTTCATTTTATGAGACTTCTTTTCTTAATGTATTTATTACAGGGTCCATAGGGTCTCCCTACACAGATAGGACTTGTAGTGATCCTCCTGTTTTCAGCCTTCTAAGTCCTAGGATTACAGGCTTGCACCACCACGCCCAGTCTCAAGTGCCATCTCAGCAGCACCAAGGGGCAGGGCCATCACAGTGGGCTGGGATCAAATCCCTGCCCCAGGGTCAGCCAAAGCAGGTGCTTTAATCTGCTGAGCTCTCTGGCTAGCCCCGTATGTATTTTTAAAACAACTTCTCTACCATTCAATGAGAATCCAACAGAGAAATAGATGGAATAAACAGGTAGACTTGGAACCTGAAGACCAACCTATCCCTTTAGAAAACTGTAAAAGAGGATCCAGGTGAACAAAATCCTAACATACCCAAGACAACCCAAACATTTTCTTCTGAAATTTTTTACTATTCAAACTGTGTAGTTTTTAAACAAAGGAATGCGAGATTCAAATATTTCAACAGCATCCATAGGCAACATCCACAGCCTTTTTCCAAGAGTTATGAAGGACTCAGAGGATGTGAAATATTGTCTCTGCTCTTAAGGTGTTTACAGTCTCAGCAGAAAGTTAGACTTACATCTGAAGTGTATGCAACTGTGTGTTTCATATGGATTTTTCTAGGCAAGAACCTACCTTCAAACTGTAAGATTTGAAATAATTATGCACCTATGACTCTATGGGTTGGCAAAATCGGCTGGGCTCCTCTGAGTCTTCTTTGCTCTCCTTTCTGTCTGCTGAGTTCACTTTCATATCCAGGCCTCACCTGCACAGCTGGCAAATAAGGGGTGGCTAGAGCTTTCTCTGCAATTAAAAAAAAGACAGGCAGGCTTATTCCTAAAGAGGGAAACACTCCATGATAGGAAGGGCAGAAGCTGCAGTGGCTTAAGTTCAAAGCTTGAGTGACATTTTGCTGCACTCTGTTGGTGGAATCAAGTCATGAGTCAACCATAAATCAAAGATGGAAAAGGCCACTGCCTCTTTTTATGGTATAAGTTACAAAGAATGGATGACCATGCTTAATCTATCACAGTCAACCACTAGTCTAATTATATTTCTATCTTTCTGAGAAGCCACATAAATCCACCCCTTTCCAAGACTGCCCAAAACTAATCCTATGATCAAGCCTAAGGTCCTGAATATCAGGAACTGTGTCTGACCCAGACATGGGTGAGGTTCTCTAATTCAAAAAAATCTGTCAACTAAGCAAAACAAAAGCTTCATCTCTCTCTTTTCCTATACCCATCATACAATGGTAAGATGACAATCATAATAGACATCCCATTCAAAAAGGGAGAAAAAGAAAGTACATAAAACTTATTGGTCTCATGGGCCTGTAATCCTAGTGCTTGGAATGCTGAAAACAGGGGAATCACTACATATCCAATCTGTGTAGTGAGACCCTGTAGATCCTGTACTAAATACATAAAATTAATTTTTTAAAAAGTCACTGGTCCTAGTAATTCAGGAATACAGCCATATACATAATTTAACAAATCTTTCCACACAAAGGGGGACCTAAAATCATGTTTTTATTTTGAACCATCTTGGTCCCTTTTAATGGAAGCTTATATCGTCCCTTCCTCTTAAAACTATGTGGGTTTCCCATGTATCAGGCGACAGTCCAGAGAAGGATATGAACACATTTTTTTGATGCAGTCTCCTTTCTTCCTTGTCAGTATATCAGGATCTTGTGGGGTTAATATCCTTAAACTTTTTAGAAGTTATTTTCCAGTTGAGAAAATCTACTAGAAGCAACCACAACTTTTCCTCAGATTTTTACAAAGGCTGTAAAGTTACATGCTCTGTTAGATTTTGCAACAATCTTCTGCAAACTGGAAAAAATTGGAAACAAAAAATTAATTTATTTTCTAATCTAGAAAGTTCTGAGCCCTCTATGTTTCTTTTATATTTGCTCACAAACTGAATATTCCTTTTCTTAGTTTATCACCTTTTCCCAGATATTATTAACCTTCTGCCTGGAAATTTCCTCAACCAGATTCACAGGTACATTCAGCATTTTCTTTAATATTCCAACTTATCATATGCGGTAGCTTTCCAATTGCTTTGATCCTAAGCCAGCAGCACATGTTTATGTTTTTCTTATAGCAGTACCCCATGTTGCAATATCAATTTCTACTTTAGTTGGATTTTTGCTGCCAAAAAACTACATCAAAAATTAGTGGTATAAACTTCATTTGTTCACAGTTCTGTGGGTCAACAATTTGCGCTGGGTCCAGCCCCATGCTGATTTCACTGACCTGGTTATTGTCATTACTGAATAACCTGTCACCAGCAAGAACCACACTGAGCCTCTGCTATGGCACCATTTCCCGGAGAAGCTGCCAACCACCTAATGACAGGTTGATTACATTGGACAATCTTCCTGTAACAGAAAACCAAAGCTTTGTTGTCACTGGAATAGATGCCCTGAGATTCTGCCTTTCCTCCTATAATACTTATCCTAAACCACCCTCACTGTCTTACAGAGTACTTTATTCGTTATCACATCCACAATGTAACTCTTAACCAGGAGTCATTTTTTAATAACTAACGTGGGCTGTGAGCTTATTATTATGGCATTCACTGCATTTAATCATTCTCATCTTCCCAGAGCAGCCAACTTGACACAACGGTGGCAAGGCTTTCGAAAACTCAATTCTAGTACCAGTTGGGTGCCAGTGCCTTTAGATAGATAGTGTAATGTCTATTAGGATGCAGTAAATGCTCCAAATTAATGACGATATATGGTATCACTTCTCCCATAGATAAGATACAACAGCCCGATAATCAGAAGTTTGAAAAAGAGTGGCCGCTGCCATACTACTCCCAATCATCTGCAGTTTCACATCCATCATAACTTCAGCCTTTAGGATCTAGAAGCTGAACGCTAAGGTGTCATTCTTTCAGGAGTGCTTCCATAATGGTTTTATTAAGCTAGAAACTCAGAGAGACACCTGGAGGCATAGGCTCTTCATACCAGTATACTAATAATCAAAGAAAAGATACAGGTAACTGTATTGGTTGGTCTGATTGATTCTCTCAAGGGGAATTGGTCTGCCTCTTGAGAAATTTTTTTTCTTCAGTAAACCAATCCTGACACCAGCTGCGTGTTCTAAAATTCAATTCAGTTCCCAATTCTGTCATTAACTACCTGGAGTTAGCCATCAAACTCTACAAGGTTTAGAAAGTCTATAGACCTACAAGGCTACCTTCACTTTGGACCTCAGTCACAATTATCAAATCCCCAGGTCACCCCACACTTCTGTCCAACTTGGCTATGAAGTCAGAAGTTGCCACAACCCCAGTACTCAAGTTCAACAATCTGCTAGAACTCATACAACTCAGGAAAATGTTCCACTTATACCTGTAGTTTATTATGAAGAATGCAACTAGACAGCCAGGTAAAGTACAGAGGTGAGGTGTGGAATGGTCCCAGATTTGAGTGACCTTGTGTAGTGGAGTTCTGGTGCACCACTCTCCCGTGACATGAATGTATCCTCCACCGAGAAGCCCCCAGGCCTAGCCCTGTAGGGGTTCTTATATAGGTGTTCTTATATAGTTTTTCTTATGCTGACATGATTGATTATGTCAGTGGTCATGGTGATCTAAATCTCCTCTCTCCCAAAAGCTGGAAAGGGGGCCACAAGTACCATACAGTTGGTTCATGACAGCCAAGCCTCATTGTTAAGCTTATAGAAGCCTTCTCAGAGCCACCTCAGAAGAGTCAACAATATTTGTGTGACCTTTATCACTCTGAGGAAGAATTCAGAAACTCTGGGCCAGAAACGAAAAACAAAATCCAAATACTTTTTTTATTATGCCACAATTGGATACACAGTGCAGTAGAAGCTTTTTAATCCTCCAGTTCTGCGTAATTGAAGTAAATAGCATAAGAGGAGCTGTTAACAGCACAGCGCCTTCAGGAGCGAAGGTTTCTATCCCCTTCTGGCCACAAGCAAAGAACCAGAACAGGAATACAAATTGTTACTGGGAGAATGAAGTAATAAACACCAACTGTGGCCAAGTGGCAATTTTCAGGAAAGAGGACTATTGTAATGACTAGTATTTATTCCTTGATTTGAAGTAACTATTTTTCACTTTTTTCCACTCTGGTTCTTTTACTATCTACTGTAAGTTATGTTCGTCACGGTTGAAGTTATATATTGATATGATATCAAAGGATGCATATGATTGAAGTAGGAGTAGGAATATCTCCAAAGAAGCCAATTGATGCCTTAGCCATCTTGTTTCCCCTTTCAGGAATGTGTCTGAGTACTTTTCCTGGATTCCCCTCTTCTAGAGTTAGCCAAGGAGGAAATGGCAGAGAAGCAGCCACTGGGCTTTTTGATGAGATGAGCAGATCGTTAGAGGTGTCATGAGGGTGCCAGCATCTCCTGCATCCCTCTGTTTATGGCCAGGTCTGCTCCAGGACACTTGGCTCTGCCAACCACAGCAGCCCCAGGTCCACTGCCAGATGCTTAGTGGCCAAAAACACATGGCCAGCTGTAGTCAGAGGCAAGAGCTGCCTGCGGAGCTCCTGTGCTCCCCCATATGCCTCTATTTGACAGCAGGATGTCCTGTTTCTTAGATTTCCTCAAATTGTCCATCTACCCAGGGCTTGCAGATAAACAGGGGACCCCTCAGCTTCTCTCTGAAACTCCAGATGCCCAGTTTTCCCAGTTGGATAAGGTCTAATCTCTCCAACAAATCCCCCAACCTCTAACACTCACTTTGGCTCTATTTCCCTGACTGACCCCACCTGAATCAAGGCATGGAAATGAAGACCAGAACAAGCACCCCCAAAGGTGTGCTCCAGTGGGGGCATCTAGCAGAGAAATAAAACTCCTCAGTATTCATGCTCCTTCTTCCCAGGGATTCTCCAACCCAGTCTCACTCCTCTACAGCTGAATGTGGGACAAGGACCTGGATCTGAACAGCTCTGTCCCCGCTTTCCTTCTTTGAGATTGAGCCCACCTCACTAGGAGCAGTTGTGGGACTCTAAATATGGCAAGGCTTGCCCAACCCTGGGGTGGGGACAATACTCTCTTCCCATGCTGTAACATAAGGTTCACTTGCCACTGTCTCTAATATCAGGCTTATCAGAATAAGCATCATAGCATGGCCACTACCCACCCTATTTCTATATAGGTAACCACTGGTTCTGAACGGAAATGGGAAAGACCAGCATCCAACACGATGCTCCCTCGAAACACTAAACAGGTTACCCAAGGAGAGCTGCCTAGAAAAGGTGTCTCTCAGTGTGCATTGTGCAAGGTCTGGGGGGAGGTGACGGGAATAGGAGAAAGGAACAGGAAGGCAGCCAAGAAAGCAGCAGCAGGAGCCAAGCGAGGATGCTCTAGGCAGGAAATGAAGGTGAATCTGAGGAGTGGAGTGAAGCTCCTCCACCAAATAAAGAATAATGAGGGGAGGAGGTTGACAAGGGACAGGATGACAGGGCAGCTGATGGAGGGCCTTGAAGGCTAAATTTAAGTTTTTAATAACAGTTACTTTAATTTTGTTCCAATTATTCTGCTTCCTTCTAATATTAAATTTTATGATCAGCTTTACTTCCAATTTAATAAAATATGCAATCAGCTCTTTTATAGATCTCTTTTATTGCTAATATATGCTTCTTACTCTCTAAATCAGAGAAGGATCTATCAATAGTAATAATGGGCCTGGGCTCTGACTACTTTCTCTTTCCCAGCAGTCTTTATCAGACTTTACTTGGAATATATTTATTCCTCTTACACCAGTAAACTATCTCACAGGAGTAGGATCCCTTTTCTAGGCTATAAAAATTATTTCTGGGAGTGTTTCTATGAAAGACAAGAGAGAGATGGGATGATAGAAACTTTTATTTACCACGGCTCCGTGTCCACCAGGAACATAGCTGATGAATTCTGCCTCTCAGTGTCTGAGTTCATCCATGTATTATGAATCACAGCGTCAAAAGATGTAGCGATATTTCCCTTTGGTCCTTTCCTCTCCTCCCTCTCCCCTCCACACATTTCAAATTCATTTTTGTTTCTGTTCCTGGCCTAATGAGACTGTGATCAATAGGTCTCGAGTTGACCCTGCCTTCGCGTCTCCAATCATAGCTTCTCTGTCTAATCCACTACCCTCCTCTCTTTGTCAACTGATGGGTTTATTTAGTTAAAACAACTAAAAATACAATCACACCTTGACTCCACAAACAGGTCTGTGGTTTTATTTTCTTTATTTTATGAAATCCAGCCAGCCATGGACACTAAGCTATTGCTTTTCTAGAATCTGTCTCTGGGCTGATAATATTTTCTTCCTCTGAGAAGATATTTAAAGTGCACCTTTTTTTTTCTGTTCAGCACCTCATGGGTGACATGCTCTGCTGGTTAGCTTCCTGTGCTGGGGTTCTGGGGTTCTGGGGTTTAGAGCTCCAAAGCTCCACCTCTTAGTGTTTTTCCGTATGAGTCCCACCCTCATGGCTCCTCTCTATTCACTACCTGGGGGACTTCACAATGCATTCAGCATCTGCTAAGGTATGCTGGTGGCCAAGGACAGGAGAAGGAGGCCACAGCTGTACCCAGAGCCCTTCAGGCTGTCATTGCACCAAGACTACCATGCTCAGTTCCGAAAGAGTGCACGCTACTGGGCGTGTGGATCCAAAGTTCCCACACCAACTTTTCTGTTTGTTTCCTTGACCATCTTCAAGCACAACCTTTTTCTTTTTATGTCTCTTTCCAGAGATGAACTGCCTCGGCTTCTGGCAGCTTGGTGATCCCCTGATCTATCTAAATGTCTATGGCAGATGCCTTCTTTCCTCCTTCCATCCTCCCTCCCTTCCTTCCTTCCCTTCTTCCATCCTCCCTTCCTTCTCTCCGTGCCAAGTCCCACAGGCCACCTGGCCTGGGCTGGAACCCCTGCTCCCACCCTAGCCCACGCCCATAGATCACTGCCTCCGCCCCTCCCACCTTCCTCACTCCACTCTGCTGTCCGTGGTGCAGAGCTTCCTACCTGTCACAGTCAGCACAGCCCAGCTGTGAATGCTTCCCAGGTCCTGATCATTGTCAAGGGAGATCTGGGAACTCTAAATGCCTCCATGCATGATGTGGGAACAGGCTTCCATGCTTGGATCCATCTCTACCACCCAGCAAACTGGAATTGTACAGGCCCTTGGGACATGTAGAAGAGGGAAAGACAAGGAAGACATGATTGTGTGACTGTCTCATTCTGTCTCGCTGCCTGTCTCTCTGCCTGTCTGTCTCTCTCTGTCTTTCTCTTTCTTTCTTTCTCTCTCTCTTTCTGTCTCTCTTCCCCCCTTCTTCTTGGTTGACTAAAAACCAAACAAATAAATAAACAAACAAAAAACAGCTTCTATTCTCACATGGAGAGGGTCATGTAAGAATAAAATTCAGGGAAACATGAATTTTCCCTCATCGAGCTCATGGAACACGCTGTGATTTATTTGACTCTTCGTATCCTTGACTAATACCTTGCTTTCGTATTTACAGCTTTAAGTGCTTGTACCGGGGCACCTACAGTGTCTGTCACCGAGATGGTCCCAGGAACCTTGGGACATCACGCTGCCAGGGAACCCAGTTTCAAGTCTACTTTCTAAAGATGTCAACAACTTCTGCCCAGAAAACAGAATTTCTACTGAACCCATTTATTCACCAGTCAGATTTCAGTGAAATCCATCCTTTTTTTTTTTTTTTTTTTGTCATTTGTGTGCTCACTGCTTTGATAAACAATCATTCCTATTTGCAAAAGGAAGAATTAATAAAACATAATTGAATTCTGACACCTCTTGGGAAATGTGGCCATAGATGTGAGAATGCTAAGACAGTGCAAGGAATATTAAACAATTATTTGTGTGGTTAGCACTGTATATTTTATCTGCAGATTTCTGGACCAAGAAAAACACTCCAAGATCACATCCTGTGCCTTTTTTTTCATAGCCTTAAGATGCCATTCATCTGGGGCATTTTGTAGGCTAAACTTTGGGAGAAATGGTTCTCTTTTAGGTGACTGAATATTTAGCCAGAAAGATAATCATCATTTAATGACAAGAAAATCATACAAAGAATAATAGAAAGAATAGGATTTTTTTTTCTTTAAATAATTTGAAGCACATTTTTCATGCAACTTCAATTAACCAAAGAGGAAACTTCGGTCGGATCTCATCCCATTTTTAAATCTTGTCCATACTACATGCTCCCCGTACACAATTCTTGATGCTGCTTGAAGTTCTCTCCCACAGTGCTTGGTTTTCTTACAGCTTCAACTTCATGAGGAGGTCAGAAAGCTCACTAGCTTTTGCAAATGAGAAGGGCAGGGAGGGGAAGTCCTTTGCCAAGACTGATGCAGCCAGTGAGTGACAGTGTCAGACTGGAACCCGAGTCTGTGCCCGGCCTTCCAGAACACACAGCGGCACATCCATCCATCATGTTAGTCCTAACTGGCCGCGAGCTTCCAGGCATGCCTGGAATCCATGAAAATTGTATTTTTGATTGAAATGCTACTGATTAATTATGTCCTGCGTCCAAGCCAAAGAATGCCATATTTAATTTAAAAAGATGAAAGTTTAAATGTAAATGCATCCAGAGTCTTGTGTGGAAGGCTCCCCCCTTGAATTTCTCATAGCACCTGTCATTCAAAAACCTAAGGAAAGTTTGCAGCATCTTGCTAATCCTTCCAACATGCCTATGAGAGTCCCAGTGGGCAGTTTTAATTATGCCTGGTTTACAAATAGAAAATCTGAGACACAGATGGTGAAAAATAAAGCTGAGTAAGGGATTTTCCCAGAGTCACAGACGCATCAGACCCAGGCCACCACTTGCCAGGCCCACAAGTCCAGGTGACCGTGTTTTCTGAGAAAGCTGCTACCAGGGCTGACGACATGAGGGACTACAGCCCATGTATCCTAGAAGAGGGAGTACAGTGAGAGCTGCGTGCATGGGGTAGATGGGACTTAAGCAAGGAGGTCAACACCACGGAGCTGCCTGGCCACTTGGGTACAAGAAATGGGATCAGAAATTAGTCTCAGCCTGAAAGAAAGCAGGCTATTGGTCTAGACAGCAAACAGAAAAGGAAGGAGGAGAAGGCAAGGAAGAGCCTTTGAAGGTAGGAATGTGGGCTCATCACCCTTTCTCCACGATTCATTGGAGTCTTGTACTGTAGTGTTGGCTTCTACAGGAAGGTGGGTTTGGTGGTCAGTGTAGTTTGCAAAAGACATGGAAGCTGTAACATTTCTCTTTTTTTTCTCTCTTTTTTATGTATTTGGTACAGGGTCTCACTATGCAGCTCAGACTCAGTGATCCTCCTGCTTTCAGCCTCCCTAGCATTGGGATTACAGGCATGTGCCACCACACCCGGTCTCAAGGGCAGCACGTGGTGCCAGGGATCTAACCCTTGTCACTGCACCTGCCTAAGCAAGCACTTAGTCTGCTGAGCTATCTGGCCGGTCCACTGTAATGTTTCTTAACACTGTTCATGGACCGGCTAGATAGCTCAGCAGATTAAAGCACCTGCTTAGGCAGACACAGGGACCGTGGTTTGATCCCCACCATGCCGGGCACCACCTCTGGGGTACACTGAAATGGCAACTGAAACTGGGCGTGATGACACGTGACTGTATTCCTAGCACTTGGGAGACTGATGCCAGGAAAATCACTATGAGTCCAATCTGTGCAGTGATTTCCTGTAGACCCTGTACTAAATACATTTTTAAAAAAACACTGCCCTTTCTCTATATCAAATAGCTGTCACCATGTAAACATCTTTGTGTGAATAACTAAATTACTCTAAAGTTGCCAATCTATCTTCTTCAGACATATATTTGGTTTCAATCTTAGTGTAAAAGAATAGCAAGTCTTTCCATTTTTTAAACTTTTTTTTGGGGGAGCTGGGGAGATAGTTCAGCAGCCTAAGCAACTGCCACAAGATAACAAGTTCGAACCCCAGTACCGTATTTGTACCAGGTACCCAGGCTCACCATGCAGGCTCACCTGGCACCGGGTGTGGTGGCACACACCTATAATCCCAGTACTGAGAAGGCTGAGACAGGAGGATAAGGATGAGTCTCAGCTGTGTAGTGAGATTCTATATCAAAAGAATTTTTTAAAAAAATTTTTTAACTTGTGTATGTGCTACTGGAGATTAAACTCAAACCCTTTGCAATGAACTGCATCTAGAGTCTTTTGTTATTTTATTTTATTTTGAGATAGGATCTTACTACATAGCTAAGTTACCCAGGCTGGGCTCAAACTTAGGATCCTCCTGCCTCAGCCTCCCAGAGTGCTGGGATTATATGGATGTGCCATCAAGCCTGGCTCAAGAATGACATGCTTCTTTTTGAAAGTAACTAAACGCATTTGGGTCTATCGCAGTCATTCATAAGGTACGCATCATAAAACCAGATGTTTTTCTTATTAAATCCTTCTCTTGATTATTTCCAAAAATAAAACAGCTCTTTCCTACATACCAGCTTCAGCTTGATACACTGTGATGTAAGGAGGGTGTGTGATGAAGATTCTGAAAACTTTGTGTAGCAAACTGAAGAAAATATGTGATAAAAATTCACACAACTTGTTGGCTCTCTGGGTGTTTTCAGGTCACATTTAATCTTCTACCCCTCGATTCTAACCTAGAGCCTCTGTTACCTAGAAGCTGTACAGTAAATACCTACCTTCTTCTCTGCCTGACTCAGTCTCTCTGCTTCATATGCTACTATAAACTACGTCTACATTAAAATAATGGGCTACAACGCTTGATTGCTCAGATGGAAAGACTGATGAAGGAGAAAAAAAACTGAATTACTCTTAACCTTGTCTAGGTAGTAGATTTAACAATTTATTTCATGTTTAATCTCATTTTTAATGTGTGAAAATAATAAGTAAAACTGGTGTGCCAGAAGTGGCAATACGATATCATTTAATCTGCAGTTCACCGTGCATTTAAAAATAATAATTTTGAAAACATTTGATCCTAAGAAACGCATATTTTGCTTATTCCAGTGTTTGTTGATTTGAAGGCTTTGAGGTCAGCCCAGTAAATATTCAGCTTGCCTGGCACAAACTGTGCAGGAATCTAATAGAAAGCAATATTGTTGAAAATGGATATCAATTGAAAACAGAGAGCAGTGTCAACTATTCCCCACTGGGAACAGACAACAATAAAACCAGTCAAGCATTACACAGCCGAGTCTGCCAAATGTCATTAGAGTGGAGAAAAAAAGGAAGGGAACATGGTAGGGAAAGAAGCACTTTGCTTTATGTTTTTTTTCCTCCAATTTAAAAAGACACGCACACACACACACACACACACACACACACACACACGAATGCACACTGCTGAGGAGGGGTTAGAGGAGAAGATTTGGAGAATAAGGACAATGAAACCTAGAATCACTTCAGGCTGTTTCATCATTCCCTTAGGGCTGGCGTGGTCTCTCTTCCTTATAAAAGTAATTACTTTATAAAGATCTTCAAATATTTTTTCTGTATCTTCAGCTGACTTTCCCTCCCACCATAGTTCTGTTAATCAGTGCATTTGTGTTCACCAAGCTCCCACATTTTGAGCTAACATTGCAATGTCATTCACGTCAGTCATGTTTCTGTTGTCATTTAATTAATTGACCTGAGACCTGGGCTTTTGAAAATGTATACTTTCTCCCTGTGATCACCAAGAAAGCCTTTCAGAAAGAATGAGCTGCAGAGAAGCCCTACTTCTAAGTGAAAAGAAATATTTACAGTAGCTCTGAAATCAGTTCAATGATGGAAATGTGGGAAACTAATTTCTAAGTAAAGAACCAAGAAGAAAAGCACATCCTCATTCCAACCTTGCCTGAAGGCAGGATTGGGGACCAGTGACATCGCCCCAAAACTTCTGCCATATTTGTGGCATTTTCATTGATGATTTGTAAATTTTCAAACAAAGAAAAATTGTCTCCTATAGACAATGGTTAGGCCGCCAAACAGCCAGCCAAGAGCTCCCCCTAGCGAGGTCGCACACATATTAGTGAGAACTCTCCTGTCTGAGTGAGCAAGCATGCACACACACACACACACACACACACACACACACACAGAGTCTTAGACTTGAGTCATCAGTCCAAAGCCTTGTCCAGCCACTTTCTTTTAAAATAGCACACAAAAAAAATCCACGAAACTCTCCTGAGTTTTTTTGTACTCTCCGTTGTTAAACCTCACACTTAGCGGCAAAGAGCCAGAGAACGCCCACAAAACTGCTATTCTGATCATATCATTTTGAAATAATAATAATCACATATTGGCTCCAGATCTGCATCCTAAAGTAGACGCTAGCAACATAGAAAGTCCTCCCAGGCAGCATATTACTATATAATTAGCATAATAACTTTGTTGTGTAAACAAAATAAAAGACAGTCTTGAATACAAGAAATGTATCTCATGATGCAGTGTTCTCTACAGATCTCTAGAAAACCCTCTTGTCCTTGGCCATCCTTTCTTTGTGTTGCACTATGACTGTGATTAAACACCTACTGATAGGCGCGAGCGGCTCCCACCAAAGCATGCTGCGTTCGCGCGCAGGCGTACACACGGCCATCTCTTTGATGGCAGAACCATACACAGCACACTCCTCCTACTCATATTTAACAGAACTAATTTGCTATAACATCAGCACTGCATCTCCCAGATCAACCCTAATTCCTTCAAATACATTTTGGCTTCCCCAAAAAAAGATATTTTATTGGTTTTATAATCCTTAATAGAGCTCTGAAGGGAGGAAAAGGCATTCTTTACAGGGAAGAGGTAGCAAATGTAGAAATCAGATGCAGAGATGAAAGGGATTTAATGCCTTCCTAAAAATTCTTTGAGAGACACATCAACATTTTTAGAAAATTACAAATGATGGCAGTTTTATAATTAACAGCTGTTTATGTTAAGTACCAAGTGCTCCCTAGCTCCATCTAACATATTTTTTCTTAAACTGTAGATCCATAAGACAAATAATAGCTTTAAGAATCCAGAGGTAATGCTAGAATATAGGGCACACCACATGACCATTCACAATGCCTGAAATGGGCAGGCATCAGAATAACACAAGGCAGATTTTTCATGTAGTGTTTCTTTTATCATCAAGCTACTTTGTGTAAAATTCACATGCATATAAAAACTAAATTTAAGTAAAGCCATTGGCTTATAAACACTAGTATTTGCCTCCCAGGAGGATGGAAAAATAAAAGTGGGTGTCTTTGCAAAGCTTCAGCTTCCAGATAAATACAAACAATAAAATTTTGTTTCTATTACAATTTTGCCTAGAGGAGATTTTTAACAAATTTGTTTCATCTGCTCAGTTCTTCCTCATCTCTATGATTTTTACACCTCCATTAACAAAAACAAAAAGAACAGGTATGAGTTAAGGAGGACAGTGTCACTAAGCCATTCAGTAGGATAAATGTGTGTGTCACTGGTTTCGCTCTCACTGGCCAAATGGTTAAAGCTTTCATAAAACACACTTCACTTTTATAAAATGCACACCTATCAGGAACCTGCTCATTATCAGATATGAGTATATGATTCAGCCTGCAAACACTGATTTTTCTTCTTACAAAAGGGGAAATTACAATGTTCAACACCTTGAACAAAAAGGCAGCCACTATATAAAGAGCTGAATATAGACCTATTACATTAATTAAAATTCTGCAGGCATCTCTACAAGTGTAATTTGGTCCAATATGTTAAAAAAAATCATGAAAATTAGCTAATGAATATTGTGTAAGTCACTTCCCTCACATAAAATAACTCAACCATTTAAATTACACAAATTCCAAAATGTTCTAATTTACAATACGTTGTTTGCCAGTTTGTTTTAGAAGTGCTTAACCTAATAACACGATGATTGTATCCTTTTTTAAAAAATCCAATTTTTTATGAATTAACAAGAGACTCATGACTGAATTTTCGTATGGGTTTAGCTGTTAGAACCTTAAACACTAAATCTGACAATATTGTTGGCCAAACTCATTAATAGGAACGTGCTTCAGTCCGTGTACACTGGGTTGGGAGTGGAGAGCCTCAGGCTTCCGAGCTGCTGCTGACAATGACCAGCTGGTTGTCTTGAGCTAGCCACAGTGGCCTTGGGTGGTCTACTTCTTGCTCTTCCAGTTGGAGCAGCAACTGACCTGGCAGCCCTGTCAGATCTCAGTGGCCACTACCCAAACTGCCATATACAGTGAGTGCTTTAAGAATTGAAAGTGCTGAATAAATGCA